>JSYV01000204.1:0-17116 GCA_000787455.1 Evansstolkia leycettana | reverse complement strand
TCCCCCCCCCCCCCCCCCCCTTCTTCCCCTCGTTTGCACTGATCGTCTACCCAACCTTTGGGATGTAATTCCACATTGCCAAAAAGAAAAAACAAACCATGCCTCCGAAACTAGTTCCGATTGATCCTTGAAACACCACCGGGTTTTCTCCCGAAAAAAAGAGAGAGGGAAGTAGCAAAGAGACCTCGTACATGCATCCGCCCAGGTCAATGGAGGAAGCGCCAGTTTTTGTGATGAACGACTAGAAAGCCTTCCGGTAATAAATAAAGGTAATATGAATATATGCCTGTGTGCTTGTTAGGAGAAAGGGAGAGAGATAAAAAAAGCCAGGGTGAAGAAAAGAAAATCTTATGAGACATCCAGTATGGGTATACAAGAATCGTAGAGCAACAATATACAGTTCTAAAGATGGTGGGGACAGGAAAAAAAAGGAAAAGCCAGTAAGAGACTCCTGATGTAGACAGACCGATTTGGTTCAGTGGGGTTGTTGCAAGAAGGTGAGAGCCAAAAGGGCTAAGGACTGTGAATGATCGTTATTCTTGGTAGTAGTGATGGATCAGGGGTTCTCAAGACCACCAGACCCTCGTGCATGATGACCGTGGGCGTATGTTGTCCGAGGATCCCATTCTCGACCGTGCTGCGACGAACTGGGAGGCCGCGGGGTGGAGAAACTCATCGACGGTCTGATATACTTTGCCTCCCGTCCATAATCGCCAAATTCAGGGCTCTTGGTGCCAGCGACCCGTGCTGGACTGGGTGATCGGATCCTGGGTTCCGGTGTTTTGACGGACGACAGCGCTGAGTTGTTGATCATTTCGTAGGACCGAACATCCGTAAATCGGCCTCGCGCATCGGCGGAGACGAATTCGTGTCGCCGGATGAATTTGCTCTTGTAGAGATCGACCCAACCGGCGAACATCGATGGGCGGGCGAACATGGTAAAGTTCCAGAATCCGACCAGGGACAGAAGAATCAGACAAGCCAAGAGCGTGCCTTCATTTGGCCCAATGCCATCTGCCAAAGACGCACACTTCTCCTTGTTCCCGCCATACAAAGCCAAACACATAACCCAAGGTTCCGCCTTCTGGAAAGTCGCAGGCGTCGGTTTGATCGCTTTGTCGGCCTCGATGAAGACCGCGGCAAAGAAAATGGCATTCGCGATGATGAGGAAGGCGAGGGTGATGCCTCTCCACTGCAACCGAAGCACTCTCTGTACACGGCGGTACGCTTGGCGAGCAGTGAGGGTCCGGACGCTGCCCGAATAAGACGGCATGGCGGAGCTCGTGGTTGTGGGGTTCTTGTCGAAAAGCGACTTGATATACACGTGAATGCAATATGCCATGGTGGTCAGCTGTAATGCCACAGTGGCCACAGCAAAGACCAAAATGGGGATCCAATAGTCGTAAAGATCGTTGTCGTAGTTGATGTGGCACACGGTACCAAATCGATATGACACGCCGGTCAACAGCATCATAATCGTCAATCCGACGATAGGAATCGCCCATCCGACGATCAGGGACCCCCACATGAATTTGGGACCAAGGACAACTTCCCAGCATACTTGAAGGTGGAGGGCCAGTGTGCGAAGGAAACTCCATACAATTACGCACCACCCTCCAAATAGAAGTAGCGCGCCCGTAAATGCGCATGACAAGTCGGAATGCATATCATTTGGCGTGATGGCGTTGTAGCATTGCTCCGGTTTCACACCCAGAGGTATAATGAAGGCAATCTGCGAGGAGGGGATTTATTAGACCCAGTCCCAACTCCATTTGGCAGCAATGTCGAACGGGTACATGCTCACCTCCATGAAACAGATCCCCAGCGTGAAGCAGATACTTAGATAGTGTCGATGTGTGAATTTGACTGGCAGCACTGCGTAGGACACCAGGAGGAAGACACAGAGCGGCAACATGGCCACCGCCATCCAACTGGCAACCTTGGCCTTAGCATCCAAGCCTAGAGACCAGACAACAAGCGTCAGAAGTGCTCTGGGAATATGCCTGTCTAGTGCATGACATACCATCACTATATCTCCACTCTGCTATCGGACATGGCAGGCAGCAGGAGAGGCTTTCAGTACCAAGTGTGATCGGCTCACAAAAGCGTCCTTTGATGTCTGCAAGAAAATGAAGGAACCACACCAATTTGATTAGCCAGTGCTCGACTCAACACGCAAAAAGACGAGCGAGAAGCTTACAGCCACCGGTTGAGGGGAAGAGTTCCTGTTGCAAGAATGGGGGCGGGCAGAGCCCGTTCAATGTCGTATTCGCCATGCTTCAGACCACGCCCGTCGACCGTCGTGACTTCGTCCGTGAACACTTGATCCAATTGAAGCGGGGAGACTGTCATATCCTTCTTGAAGTCGATGTATCCTGATACTATATTATGCGAGAGGTGCTGATCCGGTCGAGCGCATGGGCACCGCGAGCGAGAGAACTCGCGGACGCGCAGAATGAGCGTTGGCAGAGGTTTCCGGAGATATCAATCTCATGCGGGGAAAGCAAAGAAGGGGGGCGGGCATCCTTTTTTTTAAGATATACCGTACTTCTGTAGGGCAGTAGAGGGTGCGGGCTTCCCCCAAGCAGAGCACGAGCGCATATGGCGAATTGCCGCGGCGGGCACCAAGGGGGCGCATTGTGGAGAACGAGTCAAGTCGAACGATCCAGGGCTTCGGGACGGAGAATCGAGGATGGGGGATTGTCGCGCTGGGATTGTGGTAGGATGAAAATTACCGCCATCTCGAGTCCAATTGACAGCCAGTGTGCAGTACAGAGTAGCTATCAGACAGGGGGGAAACACTCCAGGGCTCGATGTGGAGATGTCATTGCGGTGGATGGTAACAGGAGTGTAATTACTTCACGGTTACTACGACCACACAATGTAGGGCAGGGACGGGCATGGTTTGCTACCCCCGACAGGGGTGCCGAATGGATGTTGGCAACGGGTACCTGGCGTAATCTCGACGCAAGTGAGAAAACCAGTCAGTCTCGCCTTCTGAAACCTGGCCATACTGACTCAAGTAATGCTGCCGTCTGTCAACGGCTCCGCAAGTGGCATAAAGACCAGGGCTATCCTTGCAGGGCTTCCGGTGGCGCAACGAATTGTCAACCAGAAACGCGTGCAAGTATGACTAGGTGACTTACCATCAGCTGAGAACAGAGTGTATCTTGTACGAGATAGGGAGGCAAATTTGACCATAATACAGCACAGCAAAGCGTTCTGGCTTCATCGACGAAGTTTCTGATCCACCAATCCCGAGCAGTTGATCACGTATTGGGAGTATCTCTGCCGCTCCTTGGGGGTACTCCGACCGTTCGACGAGATTCATTGATTGCAGAATCCAGACTGTGCTCTGTCGATCAACCAGTCCCTTTCAGGAGCAGGTAATAGACTATAGGCTAGATAGACAAGGAACGGATTTTGCGCTGTCAATCATTGGACAGTGGTTTTCGACTGTGTCAGGGTCTTCGGTGTTCATGCCTAGTATGGCTAGGTTGGTCAAAGAGTAAAGTTAGGCCAAGGCATAAGCATTGTCGGCAGTCTTCCGCTCTTCCTTCTAGGGAGTACACACTCCGCAATGGCCCTCGTCGAGTCGTTGCTATTCTTATTCTACTCCGTACATCGAGTGGACTCTGTTACGACGGGGTCGAATATATATATATATATAGCAGAGCAGTTCCACTGTCGACAGGCACGAAAGCGAATACTTCTGGTACAATCCAAATACACAGAAACATGTAATATACTGTGTTCTGCCTAGGTAGTATCTCCTATTCCCCACCTTTGAACGCTCAACAAGAGCAGTTGAACAATTGGGAACCCTACACTGATCTTCCATATTATCATTGCTTATCAACCCTTGACTCGTTGGGGTTATTGTTGGTACGACCCTGTCTCCGTCAGATCCAGAGAGTCAAGAGAGGAGGCCTCTCTGTGCTGATGGCGCTAGTTTTGTCAAGTAACCCCCGCTGAAGCTAGAACTACAAAACACAGAAGGCTGCAGATGCGGCAAAACACGCACATACTACTGTCGTAGTCTCGTACTACTACAGTGGCATGTAAAGTCTGGTGCGGATCCTGTGGTAACTTCAACTTGACCCATTCCGACATCGACTTTGACTTCGCCGACTGTGAAAAGGCTCCTCTTTTTTAGCTTTGAAGAGTTACGAGCTTTTCCCCTGGTACCGTACCTGCCAGCCCTCATCCTGCCACGGTAAGCTGTCTTACGTGCTCGGGCGCCGTGTGGCTCACTAGGTTTCTTCGCACGTGTATCTGACGTGAAAGGATCCTTTGACGTGTATGTACTCCATAATCGGAGACTATTGAAAAGATCTATCGATTATGTGGCGTATGCTGACGCCTGTTGCTTTGAATCCTGCATCTCGAACGCGATCGAAATCGATAACAATTTGTCTGCTTATGGCAATCCTTGACGGTATGTATGTATTTATTTTCCTCGCCTCGTGGGAAGCTGGCAACGTGCCTGGTTCCTGATCCACACAGTTCAATTTTACAATCTTAAAGTAGCAAGTCAAGTGTTTGCTTTCCCCACCCTACACTGCTCATTTCACATCTCGAATACTGTACAGAGTACTGTCCTTGAATCCACTGAGATTCAAGCACGCACTACCGCCGGAGTTCCAGAGTACGTTGTAGAGTACGTACAGTTAGTATCTGTAGTACCAAAGGGCTGGATCTCATCCACGATGGTGCTAATCGCACACACCGGGAAACCCTCCGAGTCTCGCGAGGGTCAAACCCTGATGCTACCATCTATGAAGGGGTGCACTAGATATGCACCAGAGATATTAATATTCATCTACCACACGGCTCACAGTGATGCCTGTTATATACTATGCTCGAGAACGAGTTAGAACCATACAGAATTTCCCTGTACTTCTTACTTGCTGCGCTGAACGACAGTTACTAGCCAATAATCTCTGAAATCATGACCAGTACTCTGTACTACCTATCGTAGGACGCTTCTCTTCTGGCAGAACAGCCAAAGTGACACAGCATCAGACGAGATATCGAGTCAGCCTCAAGGGCACACGAGCATACATGTAAGAGGTTATACTATAGACAGGGAACTGTGTAAGTATTCAGCCGCCAAAGGCTTGCAAGCCCTAGATATTCCATGGAAGGGAACTCTAGGGAAATTAGGGCAAATTCACTGGGAACAACAGGAGAAATTCTCTACAAGGTTTCGGATTTCAGCCTGCTACGACCGTCCTAGTAATTACTACAATATTATCAACATCATGCACTGTGCACATAATAACGGCATTGGATTGGACTTGAGCCCAGTCCTTGACAGACAGCACTTCGTAGTAGGTAGCTGCTGCCAGCTTGATGAATTTCCAACGCGCCTGGTACTCCGTATACTGACTGTTAAAAGCGGCGCCCTCCGATGATCCTCACGCCTCCTGCTTAAGCCTTGACGAAGCGATGGACATACATACACAGTACAGTAGTAGTACACGGTTCAAGGCCGCGAAACGAGAATAGCTGGCCAAGTGGATAAATCCAAGTCATTTGATGCCATGTTTACATTTCACCGAGAAATAACTGACAACTATCCGAAATTAACGGAGCAATTAAAAAGCCATCGCCACACACTTCTGACACAGTCGACTTTTTCAAGGGTCCGACTAATAGCTCAGCTCTGGCTGATCTACAGTAGCTACATATTCAGAAAGATGCATGCCCTGTAGACTGTGCCATTTCAACAATAATACTACGGAGCAAACTATTTCTTCTCTTGTGTGTTTGGCTCGCCTATTACGCCGCCCTGTTCGATAACCAGTCCAATCGACGCCGCGATTTCGATGCTGGCTCTGATCTCGACAAGAATTGGCCCTGCCGCAAGCGCACACAAAACCCAGCGTCCTTCCAATCTGCGCTGGAGATCGCATATTCGATAGATTTTTTACTCCGTAGACATATCACGAAAGGGATCCTGTACTCCACATCGACGACGCTGTATCTATCTGCCAATGTAGTCAGCGAATGATTCTTTCTTGCTTTTCTTTTCTTTCCATTTTTTTTACGGATTGACCGTACATACAGGTTTGATACAGGATGTGGCGTGTTCAAAGGAAACGGGAGAACTGCGCGGTGTATGGCTCTTCCATTATTATATGTCCTTTGCGACGACAGTCGAATCATATCTCTGATTGTTGATTTCCAATCAAATCAAAGTTCATGTAGAACTAACTGGTTGGAGGAATCTGAGACATGTACTGCGCATCTCGATTCTTGCTAGCAAGCAAGAGCTGAATTAATGGGACTCGAGCAAGTCCAACATTCCCTCTCATCCCAGCAGGACCCCATCAAGTTTGACCCCCAAGTTCTTCCCTCCGTGCCTGGTTCCACCTGTATCGCTCATAGAGTGCGAATTTATCTTATTGATCTGAAGCCCTAACTACGGAGGGACGGCATGAAACATCTAACCTTCTGGATGAACTAATGACTTTACCAGCTGGACCTGGATGGAAGGTATCAACCATATTTTGTGTATTCCCTTTGTAGCTGGAAGAATGAACTATTTCCAGTATCCCCCGCGACGAAACCTCTTTAGGTACAATGACATTGAAATGTACTCCGTACAACGAACGCCATCCAGAATGTCTCTCTCCAGACCACAACGCCCGGTTCAACCATGGTAGTATCCATTTTGATTTTGAACCATCGATTTTGAGTAAACAGTATGTCCCTAACTCCCTGTTGAGAAGCCCGTTGCACCGAAGCGAAGAAACAATTCAAGGCGCTGGGTATTGGGTATCCATCGATCACGAGATAAAACGAAGAATTTGACAACGATTAGAGGTATTCTGTATGCTTCCAAACCCGTACCTTGCAATGTGATATCCGAAATGATTTGGAAGAAAGAAAGAAAACAATCCGAAATAGAGAAAGGCGTCTAACTCCGAAAACTGTACATGCGAACTTCGCAGTCTTCACTTCCGGTCGCGAAACAGCTATCACCTAGGCCAATGCAGGTGACCGGGCCTGAATGACCAGTAAACGTTCGCTCGCATTTGCCAGTGCGCGGATCCCAAATCTTGACCATGCGATCCTCGGCACCAGATACAATGCGGAGATTATCAGCGGCCAACGCCCAGACTCCCTCGAGATGACCAAAGAAGGTGCGCAGGCAACGGCCCGTGGTAGTCTCCCACAAGCGAATGGTCGAATCCAATGCACTGGTCACGATGTAGCGTGGTGGTGCTGGGCGGCCGTTCTCGAATGCTTGCCCGAAAGAAGAGGGCTGGGTTGAGAACGAAGGAGTGGCATCTGCGGGATTCTCCGGAGCTGGACCGCTGTCTCCTGACACAATACTGAGGTTGTCATTCTCACACTCAGCGTCATGTTCCTCGAATTCGAACTCTCTTGGCAACGGGACGACCTGCTGGACTTGACCCACGTGACCCTGGAAGATCCTGATGCAGTTCTTCGTATCGAGATCCCAGAGTCGGACGGTGCAGTCATCAGAGGCAGAAAAGACTGTACGAGATAGCGTGTCGACTCGAACGGCGTTGACCCAATCAGTATGTCCGCGGAGAAGACAAGTGGATTTGTCCTCGAAATTCCAGATCTTGACCGTCTTGTCTACCGATGCTGATGCCAGGATGGTCGCGTCAAAATGCAGCCCGATCACGCCGCCGCGGTGGCCGGTGTAGGTGCCGATACACTCGCCCGTTCGCCAATTCCAGATCTTCAAGCTGCGATCCATGCTTCCACTGATCAATTTGGTGTCGTCGAACTGCAGACAGCGAATCCCGGATTCATGACCGCGAAGAGTCCGAAGTTCCTCACCGGTCTCCGTGTCCCAGATCTTGATAGTCGCATCGTACGAGCCGGTTGCCAGAATGTTATCTTCAAACTGTAGGCACATAACGCCATTGGTATGCCCCTTGAACACTTTGATGGAACATCGTCCGTATTTCCAATTCGTACCCACTTTGAACCGATCCTTGTAGACTTCCTTCCAAGGCCGGTAACGAGTCTTGAAATAGTCATCTTCTTCCATCGGGTGGGGTGACATGGACGTGCATTGACGCTTCACAAGCGCATTGTCTTCCTCCGTAGTTTCCTGCTTGCGCTTGCCGCCAGTGGTGACAGCTTCCGGCGCCGGGGAGACACTGGCCTCAGCCCCTTCAATCGCACGCGGATCTGAAGCGGCTTTGTTGATATCCCACGTAGACGCGCGCAGCTCAATTTGCCGCTTCGATTCTCGCAGTCGTTTGCGTTCCAGCAAAGGCAGTCCCCAGCCACACTTCTTGCATTTCCGCTGAATATGCTGCTCGCACATGCGGTGCCAGACCACGTCGTCGTCAGCCAAAGCCCTCCAACGCCGCGAAACCTGAGCCGCTTTGCAGAGCGAGGTTGTGTCGAGGTAACAGAGGATCTTGAAGGCGATTTCGGGAGGAAGAGCGGTAAGGAAGTCGATCCGAATGAGATCGCGGACGGTTGAAGAAATGAACGAGAGCTGTGGGAAACAGCATTGCGCCATGATTCCTTGCAGCATCAATGTCCGGTGCTTAGCGGGGGCCGCAGAGAAGAGCGACCAAACATGCGCGATGCCTTGCTGATCGCTTTGGGGGAGTGTCTCGAGTTCCTATTCCACACAATATCAGCTGTCAATTCCCACAACCGAGAATTTTGCAACTGGAACATACACGCTGCAACTTATCCATTGTCGGTTCGTCCGCTTGCCGTCTGCACTTCAAGTCGGGCCGGTGCCGGTAACAGTATCTGGAATTTGCGCTACTGGGTTGGGAGGGTTGACCAGGCCGCGAACCCAACGGAGCGTATTGGTCTGGAATGTGTCTGGCGAGAAAAGGCGCAACGTTCTCATTTGCAAGTTTCGTAGGTGTCGTAGTCACTTCGCTGCCCGGTTTCTTGTGGTGGTCTGGTTCGGACTCTGACTGCGCATCAATATCCTCCGCAATCTCGGACGGGCCAAAGATGGACTTGGAGGGATTGGCTTGAGACCGCTCCATTATGAGGTCTTCCGGTCGAGTCTTCTTCCTCAGGAATGAGTGAGTGGGTGTGCTGTCGGTAGAGGACATCGCATCAGGTCGTTCCATGGCGACAATTTCCACTTGACAGGATTCACATGCTACTCGGCTGGCTTTCTGCGACAGTCGACAAGAGATGGGGGTGATGTAGGTCCAACTCCCAGACTCGATCGCTCGTAGATTGACGGCTTCGAAGAGACGAGAGATTGGCGGACGGTCTGTCGGTGTGGCTTGTCGAGACGACTTTCGCCGACAGCTGGATCTGCAGCTTGGCGGGCAGGGATTGGTAGCAGATAGAGGATGAGCGGCAGTTGGAAAAACTGAGATAGATAACAGAGAATCGCAGAAGAAGTAGAGCTGTGAGGAAGAGGGAGAAAAGGAAGGATTAATTAATACTTGGGTCGAGTCCCTTCCAGGGAGACTGTCCGTCAGTGTCTGTCAAGAGAAGAGCTGAACATCACTCTCTCTCATCTCTCCGTCCTTCCTATGACTTCCATCACGCAACTGAGGTGCATCTGTCGTGATTGCTCCAGTTTGCGCTGCCGCTAAACTGGATGTGGTAATCTGCACGTGACTGCCTGATGGCGACATCGCAGGCGGTGCTCACATCAGATCACATCAGTATCACATCAGTATCAACAACACTCGTTGAGAGGCAAATTTCCCTGTCGCAATCCTCATCTCTCATTTGAAACTTGTCCCAGTGGAGTGTCCAAAGGTTCTGGTCTGGTCCAGAGTAAGATTCAGAACAGGGTTTCGGGGGTTGTCTGCTGAAGGCTCCCAGGCTGATGATGAACTCCGTAGATAACGACCACTAACAGACTGTCGGAATCCACTACACAGTACCTCCATACCAAGCTGGGCCTTGGTCTTTGCATCTAGCGGTGTGTGGAGATAGCTCCGTCAGGTTATTAGCTCACAGCTTTGACGGCAAACTTTGAGTGGAAAGTAAGTCGAACATTCCTCCTGCGTCAAATCTCCAGAGTATCTCCACATTCTTGTCTACGTCGCCCCATTGCGGTGAGCGACGTAGAAGCAATTTGGCTTATGCACCCTGGATGAATGCTTGTGATGGTGCCTCAGATTGCCATTTACAGATCAAAATGGGATGATGGGCACTAGGTGTTTGTTGACTGTTCCAATGATCCTGGTAATCACCTTTCTCCCAAGCATCAATTTTCCCTCTTGCTCCCAGGACAACACCTCCAGACAACCAGGGTTCCTGCAGGTGACCAGGTTTGAAATCACAGCACAGGGTATCATCATTCTCCTTCAAACCTAGAATTCTCCCTAAATCCCGCATTCGAGGCACGATTTGATCGAGGAACTGCTCCATTCTTACACTTGCATCGTTCTTCAGTCTATCTCACTTCGTTGCCTTGTTGCTGGCGAACTAGTACTTACCTTTCGGAAGCAGCTGCCTAGTAACGTTGTGTTGTCTCCGAATCCCATAACAGCCCAGGTATATCACGCTGTCGGAAGCTCTGCTGCGCACGTCGCAATATCATGGCGTCACCACAGTCATCGTTGGCCTCTAGCGGCCAGGCCCATTCTCAACAAGGGTCCATACCACAGCTGGAGACGCTCATTGGGCATCTTGTTGCCGCCAAGCGGTCGCTATCGTCCATCAACCATGTTTGGCGTGCCAACGAGATAGTCACCGCCGCCCGCTCAGCTTTGGAAGAAAGCGTTATTGTATCATCACGGACGGGCTTTCTCCGCCGCGGACTTAACAATCAACTGCGTTTACTCTATAATGTTCGTGCCGAGGTGGAAGAGATTTCTCACCGTGGTCGCCTGGAATTCTCCAACGTCTTGAAGGACCTTGATGCCGCTGATGCTCGGTTGAGGAAGACGTTGGATTCACTGAGAGAGACCATCGTTCATGCCGCTTTTCGACCAGAAGGTGAGGAGCCGAAAAGCTTGCACGATTTCGTCGATGAACGCGGCGTGGAAGAATTACATGCCACTTTGAAGAGCTCCATTGATCGCACAAATGCTGCACAGGCTGAGTTGGATGCGTCCAACTATGCCTTTGATGAGGAGCTTCGCTCTATCAAGGACGCCTTGGGGCAATATCGAATGGCTATGAAGCTGGCTTCGTCACGATCCTTCGCCTCCTCCTCATCGTCGTCAGCATCATCTCACTCTGGCTTGCCGCCTTTGTTGTCGATGCCTGCAATGCTGCGGTCCTTGGAGATGCATGCCCAGGAAATGGCCAATCTACTGGAATCGCTTGTGCGGCATTTTGACCTCTGCGTCACCGCTGTCAAACATACAGAAGGTGGCGGAGCGGCTGCTCGCTCCATTACGGGTGACATGCCTGCAGGAGTGAACGTCAGTGGTCGTGCTGAACCCAACATTGAAGAAGACCTCAATGCCAACTTGAACGCACCCCTCGAGCCCTTGACACATTCCGAGTATCAGGAGATGGTGAATGTCCTGATCAAAGATGCTGCAGAGGCCGAGGATGTCGTTATGGAAATCCAAGATCGCATTGGGGATATGGAGTCGATATTAGAGAATCTGCTGGCGCAACGTGATGCTCTGCTCTCCATGTACAGCGCTACAACCAATGTTTTTGAGCACTTATCTTCTCTCGCATCCACTCGCCTACCAGGCTATATAGCTCAGGCTCATAATTTCAGTCGCGTCTGGAACGAAGAGCATGACCGTTTCATTACGGGACTGGCTGACCTCTCCGATCTTCGCTCGTTGTATGAGGGCTTCCTAGATGCGTACGACGGTCTCATCCTCGAAGTCTCCCGCCGGAAGCATGTTAGACAGCGGGTCGAGAAAGTGTTGCGCGAAGCCAGGCAGAAGCTCGATCAGCTATACGAAGAAGATGTCAACGCTCGTGAAGCGTTTCGTGTGGAGCAGGGTGATTATCTACCGTCTGATATCTGGCCTGGAGTAAGCAGAGAGCCAATGCGGGTCGAATTTTTGCGACTATCTGGCGGCAATCTTAAGGGTGCCATGGCACAGCAGCCGGACCAAGAAGAAGCTGCAGCAAAGGACCAGAAGGCAGACTCGAAGGATTTACCGGTCGCCGATCACGAGGATAGCGGCGAGATTATTCCTGATCTGCCCCGACAAGTCGTCGAGCAGGCGGTCGCTCGTCTTCAAGCTCGGACAAGGACTGTACCGCCTTGAAGTGGGTTGACAACAGGTCGCTGATGAGTTAGATAGCAATCACAATTGGTCCACCTACCCGGTTTCCCGTTGGAAGCTCAAAACTTCCTTTCAACAGAAAGACTTTATTCTCTGTCTTTCCTGTGAACCAAACTGAAGCAGGATGTCCCTCACTGACCTTTCTTGGTTTCGTCTGCTTCTCCCCTTTTCTCAGACACACCGTGAGGACCCAAATGATGAACTCACAACGAATTTTAGTTGGCCCGATATGCTAGTCTTTTGACCGTACCCCTGGCTGGTATGAAACATTTCGTGTCCGCCTTCAGACGCATACTCTTCTTATCCGAAGACGTAAGCGCTGGACGTGCGCATTTATGAACGACCGTCAGGATTATGGGGAGGGACAAGGCAGACATGAGGTTTACAAAGAGAGCTCTGATGGGTCAGCATTCGTCCAGTTCATCAGGCGACAGGTCTTTCGGCCATCTTCCTCGTAGCCGTGAAGGTCAACTTTGTCTCGTGTGCAATTGTAGAGAAACTGACTGGCTGGGAGACCGACGGCAGGACGATTCTCCCAGTCGCAATGGCTCTCTGTAGCTTTGCCAATGCATCCATTCAGCTGGATAGCCAGAATTCTACCGCTTCATCTCTTGCTGTACACGGAAACCGGACAATGTGTCGTTCATTGAGCAGTCATGTTGAGGAGATCTACTCTCACGGCTTCTTCTACCATCGCCTAATTTGAAGACCAATCTATGTAAAGCTCTTCCCGCTCCTCCCAAAGTACTCTGTCTACGGCGTGATAATATGCTCCTTTCTATAGATTGACCATATTCCAATCCTCAATTGTCTCCTCGATTTTGTTCTTTTTCACATTTTGGGGAACTACATTCATTGGATCCTCCTCCTCCTCTTCTTCTTTTTCTGCCTCTTACAACAAGAGCACAACAAAACACCAACTGTTTTATCTTAGATACCGAATCGAGTCCCAGGGAAAGCGCGAGGGATGAGTGAGCGCCAAAGAGGCTGGGAGAGACTGTCGCGAAGCTTGGGCTGGGGAATCTGGATTTCTTGTTTAATGATAATGTCGATCTTGAAAGACATCTCTTCGGAACCGTTAAGAAGCGCTCGATGAAATCCGTGATACGTAAACGTCTTGATTGATCTGACATCTCGGTATTGAAATCCTTATCTTTAACGCATATGAAGACTCCAAGCCACCAGAGCTCTTGATACAGGTAAAATGATGGAGAAGCATGACGCTGGTTGTTTCCAATGATTCCCTAAAACGGGCAAAACTAGGAGAGGACGTCGATAAGCAGCCGTGAAGTTCTGCATCCCCTGTCGGTTTTCTTCTCTTATCATCAGAAGCGTTATCAGCCCTATCATTTGGGATATATTTTTTTTGATATGATAGGTTGATTGCAGTGGCCTTATCAGGACTTTATGCTTACAGGTTGTTCTTGCACTGTCATTCATTCCCTATTATGGTAGCTGTATATTGTGGACATAATGATTTGTTCTTGAAAAAATGATGCTATTTTCAAGGAAGCGTATACATAAAGGGTCTGCAACCCTTCTATCCTCCTATTTTGACTGACTATGAAGGATATCTATACGTGACAATACTTTCTCAATGAGCCACAGTGAAAAGAAATCGAAGCTCCAGGACGCACATCCAGAGCTGGAGGGGCCAAGGCAGGAGGAGGTTGTTGTCGTGGTTGAAGATGGCGTCGCGGTTAATGCATCTGGATGGAGAGACCAATTACGCCGGCAATATGGTCTGCTCGGCCTGTGTGGCATTGCTCTGACCGTCGACAATGCTTGGGTTGCTTTGGGAAGCTCCATATCGGTGTCCATCCGTATGTATATCGAAGAGAGAGAAAAGTTGGCTAAGAAGGATATACATGGTAAC
Source organism: Evansstolkia leycettana (assembly GCA_000787455.1). Classification (NCBI taxonomy): domain Eukaryota; kingdom Fungi; phylum Ascomycota; class Eurotiomycetes; order Eurotiales; family Aspergillaceae; genus Evansstolkia; species Evansstolkia leycettana. The sequence goes on along the minus strand of JSYV01000204.1, from coordinate 3,043 downwards.
CGTGCATGCAAACAGTTAACGGTGGACCTCCTGGGATCATCTTCGGGATTATTGTAGCAGCATTTTATTACGCCTTCATCGGGTTGAGCTTGGCAGAGGTAACAGAGAGAGAGAGAGCCCAGAGCCCAATGATGCCTCAGATCAAATGAGCACTGCTGATGTTCGATTGTCGAGTAGTTCGCATCGTCCGTTCCTTCAGCCGGCGGAGTCTATCACTGGGCAACCATCACAGGTGGTCCCAAATGGGGAAGGATGGTGGGATTCTTCGCTGGATGGATCAACTTCTTCGGCTGGATGTTCGATCTGGCCTCGTTGACTCAAATCACCGCCAACATCATCGTCCAGGTGTACGCGATATACCATCCCGACTACGTGCTGCAACAGTGGCACACTTATAACGCCTACATCTTGATTCTCTGGCTTTGTTCGGCAATCGTCATCTTCGCCAATCGTCTGCTGCCTTACACGCAAGATGCCGGCATGTTCTTCGTCATCGTCGGAGGAATCGTCACCATCTCGTCCTGGCCGCGATGCCCAAAGCCCATGCATCCGCGCACTTTGTCTGGGGCTCGTTCACCGAGAATAACCTGACGGGCTGGTCTGGCGGAGTCGCGTTCTTATGCGGAGTCCTGAATGGTGCATTTACCATTGGAACCCCAGACGCCATCACCCACATGGCCGAGGAGTTGCCCCATCCCAGCAGGGATCTTCCAAGAGCAATCGGCTTGCAAATCGGCCTTGGTTTTCTCTGTAAGCCATTGTCATCGTTGTTCCAGGAAGCTGAGACAGAGACAGAGATATAGTTATGACTGTTCAACAGCTGCGTTCTGCTTTGCCATCTCCCTGTGCTATTCGATCACCGACATGAGCGCCCTCTTATCCGGGGTCGATGGCTATCCACTTGCTATGATCTATTCTCGCCACGGGCAGCGCTGGAGGAACGTTCGGATTGCTTTTCATCATCTTCTGCTCGTCGCTCCTGTGTACAGTCGGCACGGTGTTAACAGTGAGTTGCCTGTTTCCCCCAAAATCTTCTGACAGGATTCCCCCTGACAATGTGTGTAAAAAGAACTCTCGGATCTACTGGGCTCTTGCGCGTGACAATGCCGTACCATTCTCGTCCCTTTTTGGCCGAGTAAATGAGGGTCTGAGCTGTCCTGTCTATGCGACTTTGCTGTGTGGTAAGTGATGAGGATCCCCTTTCTGGTCCTGGGGAACAAGCAGGTTCACAATCCATCTAATCTAGTTGTCTTCGCCACTGCCCTCGGTGCCATCCCTCTGGGCAGTAACACCGCATTCCTTGATCTCACGGGCTCCTTCGTCATCCTCAGCACTGTCTCCTACGCAATTCCCTTCGCGGCCAACCTGTTGTCCGGTCGAAAATACCTCCCCCCAGGCTCATTCCGGCTTGGGAAGGCCGGATACTTCGTGAACGCCATGGCGGTTCTACTTATCACATTCTTTAATATCTTCTACTGCTTCCGTAAGGATTTCCCACACGTTCCCATTCCCCCCTTTTTTGGCGTTTTCCTTACTGACCGCCGAAATGCTCAGCTTACTCGATCCCCACGTCGGCCGCAAGCATGAACTACAACAGCGTGATTCTGGTTGGAGTCATTGCTCTGACGGCCATCTGGTGGTTGATTCATGGGATCAGGAACTATCCCGGCCCTCGACTGACTCATCTGTATATACATGAGGAAATGACGGGCTTCTCAGCTTCCTCATCCGAGGAAAGAAAGAAAGGATAATTAGTCCGTCGATCAAGGCGTCATCTTCGTGATCTTGGGAGTCTCACTCCAAGCAAGCTATTTTTCTTCGATATACTCTATATTATTTAAGAAGCGGTTGGGTAATCTGTTAATGATACTAGTAGTACATGGATATGCTCTCCGTCTGCGACCTTTTTTTCCTTTTTGCCTGCCAGAGCTCATCAGTAATGAATCAATACTAAGCTACACAGCCTGTGATATTTCAGTTAGCTTTTCCAAGTCTCTCTTTCAGATTGGAACCTGTTTATGACAGGAAGACGAGAAAATGAAAGGAATCAAACCCGAAGACAAAGCAAGGAAAGAAGCAGACTTGCTCTTCTATATCTTCACCTGATATCCACTTGACTGTCCTCTCCATTCATTACTAATCCAGTCTTTTTTCGAGGCCATTCTCCTTGGAGTCAATTCCCGTCACACCTCTGGGGGTTTCCTGTCCTTGCATCCAGACGGTGTGTCGCAATGGTAGCAATACAATGCAACAAGGTAATCTTGGACTGAGTATGAGATGATATGTTGAAATGTATCAGCATAGTCCAGAGGAATGCGGAGCCATAATGGATGATCCGACTATCTAGGAAGATGCCTTGAGAGAGGCGTATATGATATGGTCGTGTGGGTGGCCTGAGGTGGCAGTCTAAACCTACTTAGATGGACATGCTGGGTCGAACCCAGAACCTACAGATTTCAACGCGAATTTTCTCCTTCCAAGGCTTCTAGAGATGCCTGCAGGTGCCCAATTGCCAGTTCCAATTAGTGGAGCCCTGCGTTGCTCAATTTGATTGGATGGAACAATTGCCATGCTATCTATATCCAAAAAAGGCTAAGCGTCACAAGCTAACCCCTTTGGCCTAATGGTTAAGGCGTTCGCCTTCTAGTATGCTAAGCGAAAGACTGCAAGTTCGAGTCTTGCAAGGGGTGTATCTTTTTGCTGCTCAATTATCAGATTGACGATAAAAACTGAGTTATATGTCACGATCCAGTCTATCAGGTGAAAAGAATGATATTCGGCTATCAAACTACCTAATAGTTGATCTATGGACGAGAATATCAAGCATGGGGAAGGAAAGAAGAAGATGGGGAGCTTCTGTGGGGAAGATATGGGAGTCAAACAGAACAGGAAGGCGGTCAATACAGGCAGAATAGGAAGGCCGTGAACAGGGCCGTGACATTATATATAGCTTACTACTTATCTCTCATGAAAAATAGCAAGGGATAGAGTGTCAGATAAGGTCGCCCAGTCCTTCACAAGGTCCGGTGGATCTTATGGATAT
>JSYV01000203.1:0-51994 GCA_000787455.1 Evansstolkia leycettana | reverse complement strand
TGGTGATCGCGTTGGTTGTTGTGGGTAGGTGGCTAACTCGGTGGTGGATTACGTTACTCACATATGCCTTACATAAGCACCCAGAACAACAGTCACGGAGCACTCCATTGACCAATCAGCAGCGCGCGAAAGAACTGACCTCCAAACTCCGACAGCAGCTCATCCAATTCCACTCCTCCACCCTCATAGTGAACGCCGTCACACTCCGAATTGCTCGAGACGAACCGGATAGGAAGACCATTCAAGATGTCTCGGAGGGAGCCTCAGTATGTACCCCCTGTCCGCCACTTCAATGTCACTTCCCAATTGCTAATTCCCGCCCGCTTTTCCTCCTCCCTAGGTTCAACCAGCATGTCCTCGTGGACACCACGCCGATGCCCGATCACATCCCCAAGGTGGAAGAGATCGGTGCTACTTCGGCGCCGTTGTTGAGTGCAGCTTATTTCATCGGCGACCGGTGCAGGGCCTACAATGACGATTACATGAAGTGCAAGGCCGAGGCCAATGGGCGGGGAGAGATGGAGTGTCTGAAGGAGGGTCGCAAGGTGACTCGCTGCGCTGCGAGTGTGTATGTTTCTTTCTTTCTCCAGCTTCTTTCGCTTGTATGCCACAAGAAGGCAAGAGCTGATGTGGGACAATGCAGGATCAAGGACATCAACACACACTGCTTGAAGCAGTTCAACGCCCATTGGGAATGTCTTGAGCAAAACAACCACCGCCTGTTTGAGTGCCGGAAGGCAGAGATGGAACTGAACAACTGTGTCTTTGATAAGTTGGTACGTCACGGAAATCAATTGAACCGGCAACACTAGTATTTGTACGATTACTTCAAATCCTACTGTGCTAACAATGAAATGAACAACAGGGACTCAAGAAGGTCATCCCCGGATCACCGGAGAACCAGACTCCAGTACATTTGCGGCCTAGACAGCTCTACTCTAAATTCCCCGGTCCTCAATGGTAGACTTTGATTGAAAGCATTTTTCATCTGCTGTGTTTCATTACGAAACTCTCTGTGTTTGTGTATATATTAGCATCAGGGATGGTCACATGTTTGTTTTCTTTCTACAGCATTTGCTGGTCGTTGACTACTTCGTAAATGACATCCTGCTGGGAAAGAGAGGGAAAGGGAGCTAGCTGTAAAATGATGATTGTACCTGGGTATAACGACAAATATTGAGAAGAGATTGAGGACTCATAGCATCTCCATTGAGTCAATTATTCATGAATTTCAGGATCTCCTGACTGATATTGCTTTGAATCATGGGCAGTGAATTGCCGTGTCGTCCTAAAGGTCTCATGCACCTTAACTGCAATTAACTGCCTAGGCATGATACACCTCACAATCAAAGATGACATAGAAGCAGTCTTCAAGTGATTTAAGCACATGTGTTGGCTGCCGTTTCACACTTACTCAGGCTGATAATCAAAGAGAGGGCCGTTATGAATAATGCTAGACATTGCAATCCTTAGTGTCCATTTTCAAATTATACAGCCAATTATGCATGTGGTATAATACACTTGGCTGATATGCTTCTAATGTCTACCAGTATGTCCAAACTCCATCAGGGGAACAAAGGAAAGATGGAAAAGAAGTGAAGTAGCTCCTGTTTTAACCCATATGCAGAATTCCCACTCGAAAGGGGGTACATGCTCCAATAGTAACTTGAGAAAGGAGATATGACGGCGACCCTGATGCGGATAGTACGTAGTATATGTATATAATCAAACAAGAGAAATATACGGAAGGAAAGATCAATGAGAAAAATAAAATAAAATAAAAAAGTTTTAGAAGGAATGCAAGCAAGAGAACCGTCCGACAGTGGACTTTGATCATGGAATTCGCAGTCGTACAGACGGAAGACGTAGCCCTTTCAGCTTCATTAGCCTTGCCTTGACTTCCGACCAACCGATCTTTAATTTATCTTCGAGTCGGCGGTCCCCCTTGATTCTCATCCATATCAAGACCATCCCCAGGATGGCCAAATCCCAGATGATTTGTCTCAGGGCAACCCAGACAAGCCACTTCAGCCACGCCAGTATGCTCGATCGATGTCGATTCGCTATTGCACGCGCTTCCATCTGTTCTCGAACGGCAGCAATTTCAGCGGTCATCTTGGTCAAGGCCTGCTCGACTCTCCGCCGCCATATCCGGTGGTCGATATCTCGGTGATCTTTCCTACTGTCTGCCTCGCGATTCGACGAGCGGACCCGTCGTTGTCCGTCTTCTGATGATGAGTTATCCTCAATATGATCGTGATTGTTATTGTCTTCGTAAAGGCTATCCCGCGCCTCCTCGTATTCTTCGTCATCGTCGTCGTCTTCTTCTTCTTCCTCTTCCTCCTCCTCCTCGTCGTCGTTGTCCACGTCGGAAGTAGTTCTGTACCGGTGGTCCCCATCAGGTTGGCTGACGGGGCTAAGGACACGGAGTCTCGAATCTCCCCTAGTATTGTTGGAGATCATGTTATTGTCATAGTCGGAACGGGCTAAGCGCCTGTCTATGCTGGCGTAGCTCGGCTGCGATAGAGGAGGTACTTCAACGGTCTGCATCGGACTCGAAGAAGACGATGACGACGTATTCGATTTGATCTGGTCCCATACAAACTCGAGTTCCGCGACGAGTTCCCGTGCCTCTGGTGTTTGCGATGCGTAGCGGTGCATTGTATCGATCAAGGTGGATATGTATCGTCTCTTGGCTTCTGTGCGGGATAGACCTCGTTGAGCGTACCATGCGTCCCTGGATGAAAGGAGTTCAAATCAGACCATGTCAATGACTTCTTTCTCTCCACAGGACAATGACAAACGGAGATGACTCGATTACCATTTCTCACACTCTGCTTGTACATCTGCAGTATTGCCGATCGGCCGGTCCATAACACCCTCAACATCCCCTTCTGTCATTCGCGCGAAAGAAGTTCATTAGCATTTGTCCTCCAAAATAAAATCTAGGATCGATAGAGGGGTTCCAATTTACCCATGCTCTGTTTGTAAAGCCCATAGAGCTTTAATCGCTCTGCGGCGGGCGGCCTTGCGGTACCCGTCCGCGGGATCCTTTTGACGGTGTTGAGGGCATGGACGAAGACTCGATCTATCGCATTCGCAAGCTTCGATTAGCCAGAATCCAACAGATCTCACATCGTAGAGAGGATCGTACCAACAGAGTCCGACATGGTGAGATGAATTGCTGGTCCTTCATCAGAGCGGGTGTTGGCGTCGGAACGTACAGGCGACGCTCATGGAGACGGCGCGCAGAGAAGAAATGCAGAGCAGGAAGAACAATTCCGAGTAAGACAATGGCAGTATAAATAATCGGAGATGGTTTAGATATGCTGAAGACTATGAGTATGCTGGGCAGGGATCAGGCTTGTCGGAATGGATGGGCACGAGGGGAGCTTCCCCAGATCTCGGACAGCTCTCGATTCGTGTTGAATGCTGACAGTTGAAGAGTACTTCAATCTGCACAATCTCTGGATGGAATATGGTAGTTTGTTACCTCACATCCCTGACTTCGCAAAAGAGAGAAGATATTGCAGCAGACGGGCTTATGAGTGTTGTTGTTGGCTGACTGATTGGCACTCGTGGGACTGGGCAATCGAGCCGCGGCTCTCGGTGTTCTTGGTCAATCTAGCTAGGGCCAGCAAGCAAATATGTCCGAAGCGACACAAGGCTCCCTTGTGATCGGTCGATGATGACTATTTTCCTCACGATAATTCATGCTTAGCACCGAATTTCGAGGTTCTCGGGTTGTCTCAGAGAAAGCGAATATATTGCGACGGCATCCAAAAGACGTACATTACTCAACAGAAATTCGGTAATAAATGGTAACCAGGCATCAGACTCCGATTGTCACAGAAACGGAGCGCCTACGTCTTATTTACAACATGATAGTCATGAAACAGACTCGCCATATATACAATCCTCGTGTTACTAAATTCGGGAGAAGAAAGGCCAAGAAAAGAGGCTGCTCATCATGCCTCCTCGATCTTCTCCGCTTTGGACTGTTCGGAAGGGGAATTCTCTGCATCAGCAATGGCCTTCCCCGACATCACTGCTGCTTCCACTCTTGCTACGTCACTGGTAATCGGCGGTCCAGTGAAATGTTTCCTGGCATAGACGAGATACCACGTAATGCTAATGGCGGCAAAACCAGCGAACACAACACTGGCATAATTCATCGAGGAAGCGGTGACGGGCAGAGAAACAGGCATGCAGAAGAGGACCACGGAAAGTACGATCCAGCAGACAGTCAAGATGTTGATCGCGTATCCGAAGATACCAAGCGAGAAGGAAGAGTTCTTGACCGCCTGGCGTCCGCGCATTACGGAGATGAGAATGGGCAGTCCATAAGAAGTGGACAGGCAGATGGTGGCAACACCAGTGAAGGAGTTGAAGGCAGCGGTCGATCCGAAATAAATCAACCCCAGAAGACAGTCGATGGTGGTCGACAACAGGACACCCCACACAGGTACGTCAAGACGCTTGCTGACTTTACGCCACAGACGGAATCCGGGGATAGCTCCGTCACGAGCAAATGCATAGGTACACCGACTGGCTGCTGTCAGCGCACCGATGCCGGCGAACATCATGATACCAAGGATGAGGAAGAGCAAGCCGAATCCGCCCGCCGCAGACCCCGTCACAGTTTTGAACAAAAGTCCGATGGGTTGGCCGTTTGCGACTTGGAGCAGGAGGTCCACAGATGGAAGGACGAACAAGATCGGGATCAGGTATACTAGTCCGGTGATTCCTGCGGCGACAACTGAGAGGACGATGGCCTTGGGAACCTCATGATGGGGGTTCTGCACCTCTTCACACATGGCTGCGACCATGCCATAGCCGGTCAATGTGTAAGCAGCCTGCAGCAGACCGACGAAGAATGCCCATCCAGACGGCCTGTAAGACATTATCAGCAACGATGCAAGCTGGCTATATTTGGCTGTTTAAGAGCACTTACCAGCCACTCTGGGAAGCATCATAGTGAGCAAATACAAATTCACCGCTCCTTTTATGGTCTGCCATGGACAACAGAGTAACGAGGATGATGATGACGCTGGCCGCAGTCCAGTAAATGCAGACCTTGTTGATCAGATCGAGGTATCTGGAGAAGAAGATGTTGACCAAGGCACAGACCAGCATGACTGCCCAGAACATGAGAATGGTCTGCCAGGCGTTGGGCACAAAGTCCTCGTTCCATAGTGATATGGCACTCAGAATCAGCTGACCGCCAGAGAAATTGATGCTCAGTGTGACGGTCCAGTTCCCGACGAGGGTTAGCCAGCCGTCGATGAAGGACATCATCGGCGCCCACTTCTTCGTGGATAACATCGCACTCCAGTAATACACACCACCTGCAGTGGGGTAGACTGCGCAGATTTCCGCCAGGGAAGCCGCAATGGCGATCGAGATCAATGTGACGAGGACCCAGCCCCAGATGATTGTCACGGATTGTCCGTCGGTCAGAGTAATGTAGAGCGTCGTACTCAAACCGAATGGCGCCGCCATGATCGCAAACGATCTATTCGTTTGGCACGAATTGTCAGCGTGTTTAAGAGAGATACGTAAAACCATGCACGAGAACGACGAAGCAAAGAAATATCGCCCGCAAGAAAACGAAGAAGATCAAGCACATTGGGTATACTTACAGTCCCAGGACGCTCAACATGCTCAGATTCCGCGGCAACTCACTCTTATAACCCATCCTTGCCAGCGCCTCATCGGCGTTGGCATCAACGGAATGCCGACGCATCTTGATCGGTAGAATGGTCACCAAGCGTCAATCACCCCACGCGACCAAGTCTCTTCTCGCCTTGTCTTGCGGCGAGCTCGATGTGACGGATGCCAATTGAACAAACAGTCTATGGTTGATTCAACCGTTGAGATAACACTCCCCGGAATTGTCTATCGGGTGTGGTTAATCAACGAGACCCCGAGAGAGGTGGTTGGAGGGGTTTATATGAAGCAGAAGTGGAGGCAAATCTGGGGAAAGCTGAGAGAACCGGAGACCCACGACGGTGTCTGAGCGTACGATATCGGACTTTACTACTGTCGTACCTATTCATTACTGGAAAAATGATCCACTCTGCTGGCCTTCGCAACTTGGCGACATTGACGATCTGGTAGCGTTGGCTGACATATGGAAAAACCCCGCACGGATGAGGAGTACAGTTAGTTATTACTATCCGTACCTAGGTATGTCTATCATAGTCTGTACGGAGTAGTGTGTCATGCTACCCCTGTGCCATTCGCTTGCGAAAACTCTAAGGACAATGGGCTTATCCTGAAGTGATGATAACGGGGAGGAGGAAGACGAAGCCAATAAAATGGGTTGGTAACTCAGTGGTAAGAGCAGAGGATTGCAGATCCTATCTGCAGATAGGGTTCAACACCTTAATTCAGCTTCTGTTGAATACCTCGGTATAGCGTCAGTCGGGGAGCTGCCCTATCCAGTTGAGCGCAATAAGACCTTTCCTGGTATGCCGCTTGATAGAGCAACATCTTCTGTCAACGTTGCCCCTCCGCCTCTCCCACATGTATGGCGTTGTGTAGTCTTGCTTTCCTTTTTCTTCTTTCTCTTCACGGCGTACCGGAGTCCTCTCATTGACTGCTTCTGATGTACGGAGTACCTCTTTCCCTTCTGAACGTTCAGGCCATCGCTGCGTGTAGTGGCTCTGGTGTCACCACGCCGATTACACTCCTTTTACCTTCATTGTCTTTGTCTCCTGTTGATCATCCATATCAGTTGTCTTGTTGTTCAGTCTACTCTCTTCCTTCGTGTCGCTACTCCGACCGTATCCATGCCTGCCGGCATGGAAATCGACGAAATCTCTCCCGTGGCCACTGAGACGCGCAGAGGTCGCTCTGGTACCCTCATGCCTCCTCCATCAGGAGATTGCTTGCCGCCCTCAGAAGAAGAACATTTGAATATTTCAACACAAGAGCGGAAAAGTCTCCTGGCGGAACTTTCAGATGCACTAGCAACTGACAAAGTGCGGGCTTCTTTTTGGGCCTGCGTCCAAGTCTGTGACATTGATCAACTCCGAGAACTCGTCCGCCAAGCGAAAGCTGCCCCCGTCCTTGCATCCATTCTCATCGACAATTGCAACACAATTCCGTGGAAGTGGAAGCAACAGCCGCCGACAGCTCCGACAGATGCGTCTGCAACAGCGTTGATAGCGTCACCCTCAGCGTCTGAAGGCACTCCTGCCTCCCGTCCTAGAACTCCGAAGGACCAAGCTCGGGAGCGAGATGGCCAGCGCTGTGCGCTCACGAAAGACAGACTCTACGAAGTCGCGCGCATATATCCACATTGCTCGATTAACCCTGCGAGGCCTCTACCTGTGTTCGCCCAGTCGATCCCAGATTTCTGGAAGGTACTTGAAGTCTTCTGGAAACCCGAACAAGTTCAACGGTGGCGACAAGAAATGTTTCGAGATCCCAAAGATCCTAGCAAGGCTTCTGATGCGTGCTCCAATATGATTTGTCTGCAGCCGAACATCCATAAAGCGTGGTCAATGGCTCTCTTTGCTCTTCGCCCACTCGAATACAACCATGATAAATCGAAGCTGGAAGTGGAATGGTACTGGCAACCCAAACAGAGTCACAGACCGGACGACCTTGTCGAACTCAGAAAGATACCTCCCTCATCGCGCGGTCTCGACGAAGTCGAGGGGTACAAAATTATTCTTGAACATTCGCCGAACAACTTCGCCCGGATCAAGTCCGGCCAGAAGTTCACTCTGGAAACGCCTGACCCTCAACGTCTTCCTCTGCCAAGTAAAGAATTGCTTGAATTACAATGGCATTTGAATCGGATCGTCTCAATGTCGGCTGCTGGTGAAGAGAGTGAGGAAGATGATTATGATGATGACAATGACGATCATGGTTCTGTCCTATTCCAAGATGAGCGTCGTGCTGATGTCGAACACTGGCTTGACCAAACACCTCCTCCGCATTGAGCGATATATATCACCCGACAGCATGTTAGTCAGATGAATGTCACTTTGCTTGATTGAAGATCCAATCGCACTGGATCAATCCATTACTGAATCAGGCAGTTAGTTCCAGCATTCAGAGGACCGGAATCCGGGGGAAGTGGGATACGGTACGGAGTAGCTACCCATGCAAAGATTCTGGGGTAAAGACAGAGGAATGGAGCCAACCGGAAGTTCAGAACGAATTGCATTGAAACGAGCCATGTGGAGGGGAGCCACATGGTCGGTTTCCCAGTTTCCCCCGGGAATCCTTCATCTATGAGTGTTCCCTTGATGAGTAGTGAACAAGAGATGAATGATTCCTGTTATGGGAATTGAGGCTCTACCTAGAAGTAGCACCTATACGCCCCATTGATATTGTGAAAGTGATGAATCTTAATGTATATTACAGTTCGATATTTCAAGGTATCCCCGTATCGAGAAAAAAAAGACATTGTGAATAAATGATACCCTTATATATATTGTATGAATCATGGCACATTTCCCCTACTCAAGCTAGATGGAGTCAGGATTTCAAGCAATCATATGCTCTCGAGAGAATCAGCCATCTGATGTTCGACACCAACATTATACCACGATCAGCAGCAGCAGATCTCCTATCCCATGCAGCAGGTAGTGACGGGGAAACTTCATACTTGAGTAACTGATTCATTGTATATTGAACATTCCATCCATTCGGGAGCTATCTCTGATCAAAATACAACATATGGTCACACCACAAGTAGTGACGGCTGCCAACATCTGCCGAATATGCTAAACAGCTTATCTCGACCCGGTTTCCGTATGGAACGCGGAGTTCAATATCCAGACAGACCAGATTCCAGTCTGTTGGACAATCCTCCTCATTCCCATCCGAAAATGATGTCGCGATGTAGCATAGCGGAAGATGAGCGCCAAAAAAGTTGAAGAAACAGGAATCGAGCCGGGGAGTGACAGTTCGCGAGGTCGGGAGAGAGTTGGGGGGAAGGAGGGGGAGTTGGAAATCATGTAGAAAAACAGGGGAATTGGGGGTATCAAGGGTACATTGCAATGGTTCATAACAAGTCTTTTCTTTTGGTTTTATATCTAGTGTACGTGATGGGTTCAGAAAGGGCGAAAGTAGGCCCTCAATTCTGGGGACTGTGGTCAGACAACGAACTTGTCTGCAACAGGAGGCGGGTAGATGAAGATAGGTGCGAAAGAAGAATAGCATGTGGATCGAGGCGGTGAGAAGATGATGAGGGGATGGCGTATGTGTTCGAGTATGCAACTGTAAGCAACCAGTGCAGCATTATCGATAGAAGACGACACCCTGAATTTGCCCTTTGATCTAGCAACCAAGCGAATGATCAGTCATTCGCGTTGCTTCCAGTCCCTGAGGCACGCGCTGCCATCGGCCGAACTGCTTATCCCGCTTTTTGTTTTCGAACATCGAGTTTTGTCCACCAACGTGATGCTCCCCACAAGGGGGATCATCTAACGAAGGCGATGCCGAAGCTGAGTCGCAACCAGCCAGCTAGCGGCAACTCCTTAAGGTATAACGAAATCGAGAAAGGAAAAAAACAAAACATGTCCCAGTCAGAAGCAGTGCGCAACAAGATGAAAGAACGCCCAGTCATGCAGTCATCAATCGCCATAAGTCGTTACATGAAATGCAAGTATCACGGCAAGCAGGCCCGTTCACGGGCTCAGCACGTTGCCGATGTCGTCCGTAGCGTCAAGCCCAAAGCCAGCGATATCTACAGAGTTCAGCGAACCCGGACCGCGTCCAAGAGAGATGTCGGATGAAGCATAGTCGTGCTTGAGTCGCTCATGGGGCCCAAAGAACGGTCGGTTTTCTTCATTGGGCGTATTCCCATCGCCAGCTGCCCACGGTCCGTGCTGCCAGAATCGGGTATTCGCCTGCTGGTCGCCGAAGAGATCATGATGGTCATGTAATTGGCGAGCGACATCATGATCACCATGGTTGGTGAAGTCATTCGGCGATTGGAAGCGCATGTGCGACCGGCTGAAACTGGAGCCTGGCGAGTCGGCATGCAGCGGCAAGTCAAAAGCGGACAGCGGCAAGTCCTCGACGGTCGTGATGTCGATGGTAGGGTTTTCTGTCTGCCGAGCCAACGCGGACGACAGTCGGAGGTTGGACGAGGAGGTTTGGCGACTATGAGGCACGGACCGCTCGATTGCTCGTTGCACAAAGCTTCCACAGGTCTTGAGAACCTTCTCCTGGTCGTCTTGAGAGAGGCTGGCGAAGTAGTCATTCGCCAGCGACTCCTTGGGCAGCTGAGGCTCCTCCGGTGCCAGATCGAAGGTCTTCTTTGCATACTCCGAGAAGCCTGACGGCATGTTGTAGGGTGACTGGTAGACCGCGGGTACCTGCGACCGTTGCTGATCCAAGTAGGCATACTTCCCCGGCAGCTTGGCGGCAGTGATGGTCGCCTTGTCAACAATTTCCTGCTTGACCTGCTCCGACTCCCGCTTCTGTACCACGTCAAGTCGCTCCCGATGGCTCACGAGTGAGAAGCGCAGCATCTGGAGGAGTCGAGTCACCTCTTCGGAGCGCATATTCAGGGGCTGCAATGGTAGCAGGGTCCCGTCGGCGGCGCGGGGCTGCACCCTTCGCTGGGCCATAGCGAGCTCCAATTTCTCCAAGCCATTGGGCGGCGGGACGGAGCCCATGGGCCCCAGCAAGGTCTCTACCACCAGCTCCGGGCTGACAATGGTGTACCCCGCGAAGACGTTGGCATGATCGGTGATCTGGGCGAGGCGGCGACGTGCGATCAGTTCACGGACATTGGCGAAGGTATGGGTAGGAAGGTCCGGATGTTGTTGGTGTGGCTGGTGGTGGAGGTTGTGAGGCTGCGGCGACGACAGCTGCTGCAGCAGTAATGGTTGATGTTGTGCATGGTGAGACTTGGATACATGAGGATAAGGGGCATAGCGAGCAGAATGATTCGGCAAGGGTCGATAGGCAGACGGCATTGGAGCAGCAGCAGCAGCAGCGGCAGAGGGGGGGAGGAGGGAAGAAGGAGGGGCAGAAGCAGGAGGAGGGAGAGGGCGCTGCAACGGAAGGGAAGGGCGTGGAGGGGCATGAGCATAAAGATGGTGGGAGGATGCGACTGCTGCTGCTGCTGTCGCGGCTGACGACGACGGGAGACGCACGGCGGCCAGCGCGCTAAGGGACTTGACGCTGTCCAGGAAATTGCTCCTCGGGTTGTGAACTGGGATGCTAGGGTTGTGCGTATACTGAGCCCTACACTCGGTGGACGATTGTCCCAGGTAATGCCAGAGCTGGTCGTGTTTTTCGAGGTCGACCTGCACTGGTGGGGCAGTGTCCCGCAGCGCGACCGACTCGAACTCGGCCCACTGATACGGAGATTGGGCATCGAAGAACGGGCTGCCAGGCACAGGCACCGCGGATTCCAGTTCCTTTCGCGAGTCGGGCTTACGCGCCAAGTGTGCGGGCAGTGGTTTCGTGCCCGGAGGCAGCGGTGAGAAATTGCTCTTGCGCACTACAAGCATCCAGCGGTACGGCAGTTCGATTACGTCTCTGTGTGGGGGGGAAAAGCGAGCAAGATGCGGTCAGCGTCGTTCAATCCAGCAAAGAAAATAATTCTTGACAGAAGCCTTCCTTCCAAAGGAAAGAAATATCAAAGGAGAAAATGAAGAATGCGGGGATTGACGTGGACTTACCCTCGTGGAAGCACCTTCACCAGCAGAGTTCGTTCCTCCCGGCGATTCTGCAGGACAACCGCGCCGTTGATCTCCTTGTCCGCCTGGAACTGCACCAAGTCGCCTGGCACCAGACGCTCTGCAGTTTCCGTGATCTTGCGATCTTTGTCGGACGACTCGCCGGGGATCCAGCTTTGTCTCTTTTGGCGATGGAATTTGCACTTCAAGTCGACGCTGCGGACCGAGTATTGGCATCCGTCATCAGCAATCACTGCGGCGGAGCCCATCTCGACCTGAACGCCGGCCAAAAGAGCGCAGGTGGCGTGGTAGGCTCGTGTACACTTGCCAAAGTTGCATTGGAAGCAAGCGCCGCGGACCTCGCGGCAAAAGAGACACTTGAGTCCAAAGCGAGCCTTGGGTACCTTATCGATGTCACAAACGACTTCTTTGCCGGACTCGTCGCGCAGAATGCTCGTCTCTTCGATATATAACGCACATCTGCGATGCGCATGCGACTTGCCGTCCTCCGTCGGAAGGAGCTCCTCGTAATCCAGGTTGTTCGGACAAAGCAAGCAAGGAATCTTCCTCGGTGTGTCCACGTGCATTCGCTGCCGTTTGGTTTTGGGCTCGTCTCCATGATGCTTCCGTTTTCGACCGCGGGTGCTCGTCTTCTCCGGCACACTGCGCGGCGGCGTGAGGAGGTCTGATGCCCCTTCCAATCCATCGAGATCGCTCTCGAACTCATCGTAATATTCGGGAGTAGACTCGCCACGCAGCTTTCGCTCGATCTCCTCGACGTCGATCCAGACGCTGTCGGCTTCGCAGTTGCACTTCTTGGCGATACGGCCATAATCCAGCCACTTCTCAGTCGCGAAATTGACCGACTCGGCACAGTTGTACCCAAGATTGAAGCCCGAGTGATAACCGTACGGGTAAGTGATGACAAATTCCCCTTCATAGTGAACTAATCGGTTCACGGTAATGCCGAACTGCGATTTGAGAATGCTAGGAGAAACAAGATACGTCTTGTGGCGAAGGAATTGATCGCAGTTCTTTGCGTCGCTCGTCCAGATACCTGCAACTACTGTCAGCTCGAGAATCCCTTGGATCACGGTTGTGCCTGGAGTTTCATACTTCGCATAGCCTGTTCAAATCGAGGGGCGTCCTCCTGTGATATGCTATACCACTGCTTCGGAGCGCCAAAATGGATATAGTTGATGCTATACAGATCAACATCTTCCAGGTGCCAGGCGAAGGTGGCCTTCCACATTCCCAGATACAGATACGCCGTGTTGACACCGGGAACTTTCTGACCGAGCACATCAAGAAGGTTGGGCAGCTTCGCTACATTCCAAGACGTGGTGGAGTCGTCGAACAATGATCCGGGCATGTCCGCCCCGTACAAAGGATTGTTGAACATGAGAGACTTCCAGTAGGCAGTCTCCAGCTCTTCGCACCTTTCCGGGGTGTATTCCTCATTATCATGGATGCGATAGTCGAAGCCTTTGAAGGCTTCCTCGTCCACAGAGTCAATCGCCTCGCCCCGGTTGTACTTTCTGCGAGAGGTCACGGACTTGGGCTGTCTGCCCTTCGGCTTTGGCGCAGGTAGAGACTCTCCATCGCTCAGATCTTCAGTCTTAGCCTCCACGGGATTTGACTCAGGAGAGACAGGAGTAGGAGGACCTTCGGGTCTTGTCTTATCCATGCTCTCCTCAGCCAATGGCTCTTGTTTCACTTTGACCCGATTAGATCTTTTAGGAGGACGGCCCGGTCGCCGCTTTGGAATATCTGATCGGTTGGTGGTCTGAGGCTTGGGAGCTGGAGCAGGGCGAGGGGCACGCCCTTGGTTTCGACGTCTCTCTCCTCTTCGAGCAGGAGGCTGGTGGCTACTCTCCTCGCACAACGCCTTCCATTGGGGTAGGTTGTAAGATCGTTGCCTCTCAATATTCGCCTGAGTATATGTGCCATGGGAACCATGGAATTCCTGCATGATTGGATTCTTGACTCGAATCTTCTTGATGGCTTCGTCGAGGGGAGGAAGGGCATCGGACCTGGAGATGATGGCATCAGCAGCCAGTTCCAGATAGGACAGATAACGGCAATGACATTATCCAGGCGCAGCCTGGAATTCTGGTGTCACGCAGAGAAAACTCACCATTCCTTAGGAGGGATAACCTTGACAATGCCGGACTTCATACCGTATTTGTCAATTTTATGGATGAACGACTGGAAGTCTCGGAACTGATCCATTGTCTATCACGAAATCTCAGTCAGTCAAGGGAAGCTTGTAATCGAGCGTCAAATGTCCGGAAACCGGCCCCTTCGTGGATGCGAGCGCAGAGCGAACCACCTCCAGCTCTGGGTATGCAAAGGCAAACATCCGTTGCTACTCACCGGTTTAAAGACTGGGATCTTCCCGCCGCCGTAGTAATGGTCGGGCTCTATTTCTTCCTCCAGCGATGCAGAATCCGGTAGACTCGCTGATTTGGCATCAAGCTCAAGGTCCGACAGTTCGGACGGGACGCCATCAGGGGCATCTCTCTTGCCGTTGGTGCTATGCGGAGGTGTAATAGAGGCGGCGGCGTCGGTCGCAGCACCGCCAGCGACCGATTCGAACGGGGTTTCATCGAGCGCTGCCGCCATGATGGATGGAGAGATGGATTGGAGATGTTCAGTTCAGGATGAGGTGCCGCCGACGGAGTAGGTGACCGCTGATCGACGGCAGAAGGATGGTTCCCCAGCGGTCGGGGAAGGAAGGTGACGAGGGATTTGCGACTTCGTAGCAGCAGTCCGATTAGGTAGAAAGGGGAGGTGGTCGGATGGAATTGTTTTCTTGGAATCTGTGTTCAGAGAAGAGTTTAGCAACGGGACGACGGGGTTATCGCCAGCATTCAAGGCCCCTCCTCTTTCGAGGGATTGCAACGAGATTTGAGCAATGGTACAGTAGTTTCAGCACCAGCGCGCTAGTTCGCCAACAAGTGCAGGGTTGGAAGATTACGGCAGGGTCAGGTTAGGTTACTTAGGTAGCGCCGGACGATACAGCAGCGATACAGCCAGCAGCAAGAAGGGGCCAATGCAAGCGTCACGTTGGGCCAAGGGTGGATCAGGGTGACAAAAGCAGCAGCCCGTGGCCTGACCTGAGTCTGGGAAGGGGGTGGGCGCAGACAGAGTAATACTGGGCAGAATGCACATCTACGTAGGTAATTGCTAATACGATACGGTAATCCTGTAAGGCAACAGTAATAATACGCAGCTACTCCGTACGGAGGAATGTTGGCAATAATGGCAGCAGCCTGACAGCCTGAGGCCCTGAGCACCTGAGCGCAGCAGTAGCAGCAAAGCGTGCTAAGCTGTTTTAGGTGACGGTAGGAATTCTCCCGAATCTCGGAGGGATTCAGAGAGAGAATCAACATTATTGGGAGGAACTTACTCTATAATTAGTCCCTATTCAGAAGGACTGGCCAAAATCAACCGGATGAATACTGTGCTAATACTCCGTATATATAATAAAGCACAACAGCAATCTGCCTCGCCGCTTTTACCTCACGGGTAAAATCGAGTCGGTGACTCGGTTCAACCAACCAGTCATGCTGTAACTGTAAGTTACCAACCACCATTTCTCGGTGGTGAGGTCACTCTCTGATCAGATGTTTGGTCCACTGGTTATCACTGGTATCCGAAGCTCTGCACAGCCCTCCATTCACCTGTAATATTGTACTGTAGATCGATGTGCTGCAATATACACATGGCTGTACGAGGCTAGCATATTTACCTATAACTTATTGTTTATGAGCGTGGTATGCAATCTTCATCTTTGATTCAGGCGTCGCACGCGACCTGCTTACGAGCACTGACTGATTGACTAGGTAGGTCCCTAACTCATTGAAAAATCTACGAAGCAGTGTGCTCTTGCCTTACCTATCTGAGTCTCTCAATAACCTATTTGAAACCTCGGAGAAGCTACCTAGGTACTCCGTCAAGTGCTTGGGCAGATGCTAATTTTGATAATTGACATTCATGAGGAATAGCTAGCCAGGGAATCTCTATCCCTGCGGTCTGTTCCATGACCAACTCTCATATCATCAGAAAATAAAGAGGATACCTTGACTGAGATGGTGATTCAATAAATAGTCTTATAAGAATGAACCTTACAGGGCCAGTAATTACCTTTGCTCCTAAAACAGGGCATACGGCCCATGACAGCTATTCTATACTTATCTCACTGAATAGGCTTTTAGGAGAACGTATATTTGTAAAGTATTCCTGCTGCAGGAATTTTTTGATAAAGGACTTCAAGCTTAAAATCCATACCTAGGTAGGGTTGAAATGCCCCTTCCTCTACTCCATAGCTGAATTCGAAGCTAAATGGAATGCGTCAGTATGCTCAATTTGGCGCTCCTATGTAAAATGAATCCTATCATACGTACAAGATAAAATCAACCGGGGAGTCGTAACTGACTATCCAGCAAAGATATCAACAGATGGCGTTATATACTTTCAGATCTCGCGACATAGGTATCCAAACGCAAAGCTGCTATCCTCAATCAATAATCATTCAAATGCAGTTTCTTCCCGACGAAGCGACGCTTTGCGGGTTTATTTCCACTCCGCTCCCGCTCTGCACCCAACCCCTTGAGCGCATGGAGCAACATCCCCGCGTCGAAGAATCCGTCTGTTTCGCTCGTCAGCAGCCGTCCTCGAACAAGATTGACTAGAGGTTGAATTCCAGCCCGTCGTCGGAGTGGTAGAGGCACTTACATCCGCCCATTCCATCATCCTCCAATTCTCCACTGTCTGTCGTCGGCGTATCTATACCCCGGTTCATCTGTCCTGGGTCGCCCCGCACGAGTCGGCCCCGACGGTGATCACTGCCCTGCAGCCGCTCGGCAATCATTTCCATCTCCCGAGCACGGCTCGTTCTCGGGCTCGTGGGTTTGCGGTTCGTCGCACGCAACAGCTTCCGGATCTCCAGCAGATACGATTCGAGAGTATGCATCAACCTCGCGGTTTGGCGGTGCTTAGAGGACGCGCAAATCGAGATCGAGTCGTCTTTGATGATGTAGCCGATTCCGAAGCCGTCTCCGGATGTCGGACCGAAGCCGAAGTGCCTGAGCGACGGGTTGCCGCAGTTCGAAGTCGACAGGATCGTGGTGTTGATTTTGTCCCAGCCGGGATCGCTGAAGATGGCCGGCGTGGGCGGCATGCTGCGCATTCCCCGCAAGTTACTGTATCCGTTCGAGGACCAACCATCTTCTGACGCAGAGGATGGAGCAAGCTTCGGCGATCCAATATTTGATCCATTCTCCGTGGGGCTGGAGTACCCGTTCGAGCTGGTCTCGTGGTCCTCGAACGAGCGCTGCCAGACACAGTACAGTGCGTAGAGGTGTCGGTCCTGGCCCTGCGCTTTGCTGCATTCCTTTGTGATTGCAGTATGCTTCTCCGTGGCTTTTCGCAGAGAGTTGACTTTCTGTTCCGCCGGGTTGTCTCCCCAGAAGGTCTTCACGAAATCAACAGACTCCGGCGTGACGGTTCGAATTGCTTCCGTCCGACCGTGGAGGAAGACCTTTGTCATTGCTGGTTCGTACGTATTCTCCACTCGGCCGTAGAGACCATAGTAAGCGGCCTGGAAGGCCATCTGCACAAACGCATCGGGCGAGAAGCCCATGGAAGTGATGAAGTTCTTGCCGTAACCTTGAAAGTCGAGCACATGGAACTCATGTTGCTGCAGAAGGTCTGCCAGGTGAGACTCCGCAAATCGCAGAGCAGTGCTCAGCTCCGGGCCCATGTCCCATTCCAGCTTCCGAGGGGTGGTGCTGACGTTGCCAAAGCTTCGAGGGTCACGCTTGGCCGGATCAGGGCTGGTGGTCGCCCACAAACTCGGTGCCTGACCGTTGATGGTTTTGGCGAAACGGAGTATAGTGTCAGTGTAGACGTCACTGGCAAACCGAAGAACCGTATGCCCATCTACACCTGTGTGTTCGAAGTTGATACCGGCACTGCCGTTCTTGCACACAATGATCTGCAATTTGTCGTACCATCTGTTGGTGCAAGTTCCGACCTGGACACCCCTGACAACCTCGCTCGTGCCGCAAAGCATGTTTGCACAGAGATCCGAGGTGTTAGACGGTTCGGTATAGTCTAGACAGAGAACGAAAAGTGCAGTATCGACAATGTTCAAGCACTCCGCATTATTTGAGCCCTCATCCTTTGTCAGGATATCTCTCAAGCCCGACCACACTTTACGGTTCTCCGTGCTGAGAACTCCAAGAGCACCCTTTGCGGCTTCTTGAATTGGCGTCTGTTCCGCATCCTCTATGATCACTTGAAGGTTGATCGATATATCCTTTTCGCTCATGATGAGGTCGTCGTTGTCATCGAGAACGTCAAACCAGTAAAACTGTCCCCGGCACATGACCACGATGTGCTTGGCGGTCGGGTCCTGGCTGATGACACAGCCATTATCAGTCGGCACGCGGGCCGTGCCAAACAGTCGAGAATACTGATACATGCATAGTGGAGTGCCGCGAACGGTGTCTGGTGGCAGTTCCTCGCGCCTCACGGCTCGAACAAACGACAAGGCAGACACGACGAGTGACGCCGCCCGAGTCACCTGATTGTTCCTCGCGGGGGTTGGGTCATCTTCAAGCAGGAAGAATGGGTTGAGGTTGAGGACAACGGCTGTTCGGGTTAGTATGTCTGATCAAGAGTGACTTGGTGAACTTCACTTACGATTATCAAAGTTCAAGTAAGAGTCGTACCCTAGAAGCTGGTCAGTGACATGTCATTTATCTCCAGACAGATGACGAGCAAAAACGTACAAAACTGTTCTATGTAACTTGTCTTCGACGAAGCGTAATTCTTCAGCTTCTCTTGTAGAACAGGACCGTCCGTCTTCAGAAAATCCTGTACTGCAAGCTTGGTCTCTTCGTGCTCTCTAGGCGTCTGCAAGGGTGCCAACACATCCAGATACTTCTTGCAGGTGCTCTCCAGATCTGGAATCGGGAGCTTTGGCAGCGAGTCTTGATTTGCAAACGTCAACCCCTTCTTCTTTGAAGACCCGTCTGGGGCGGCGTCTGCCCGGTTTGACCGAGCCTCTTCTGGCGCCATGCTGCCTTTCACAGATGTTGGACCTCCAGAGAGGCAGATCTTAGTCTCAAGGACGTTCTGAGACTTTGAAGCGTCCATTGCAGCACCGAATGGTTTCGGAGCTGTGAAGTAACGAACTGCCATTGTGGAGTAAGACATGGTGTCAGTAAGAACTCCGTTTCAGACCTAGGTGACTTAAGCGTAGCGACAGGCGAGAAAGGTAGGGATGGATAGAAGACGTAGGGCGCTGCGGTAGAAATAGTGGCAGTCTTGCAAACAGTATGGCGGCATTGAGGTCATAGGATAATAGGATAATATGACAACAGCTGCAACACAGGTAGATGTTAAAGGTAGGAGGGCTTCGAAGAGAACAAAAACCAAGCGGCCCAAGGCAGCAAAGAATGATTGAGGGAAGGAGGTAGACATAGAGTATATATACATCTTTAAATGCGCATGCCCCGCGGTCTAGGAGATGATCTGCAGACCAGACCCAGGTAGTGGAGCACATGAAGTGGTCTTCGGGTCGAAGGGAAAAGAAAATAGCGCCTTTGCACGGAAGAAGGGGACGCTTACAGTGGATAATGAGGGAGAGACTGCAGCGTCTGCCTCTAATCGAGCCGGATCAATTTACTACTGCCGTAAGCCTCCGAGGCAGAGAGCTCCAAGGTGCTATCGGGGGAACGGATGAGCTTGGTGGACAACTATATCGTGTAGTAGCTAGTACCTAAGTATCTTCAACAGTCAGCAAGCACCAACGACGTTCTTAAAACGGCGATGACTTTAAATGTCTCTCAAGATGATTTCCAGAAACTGATGGAAAAGAAATGCCAGAGGTAATTAAGAGTAATGCCAGAAAAGGTCACCTATTCTGTATGCCAATCCATTTGGTATGTGACGTCGCTGCTTTTCCGGTTATGCAGAGAAGCCACAGATTGCAGGTGACCCTCGATAACTTGGAGAAGTAGCGTGCGGAGACAGATAAAAGAGACCTATGGGGATTGGACGTGGATTTCAGATAAAAGACGCAAGCTGGACGTACATTTGACCGGCAGGATTCATGGGCCTTTAGGTATCGACCTTTATATAGTCAGTGACCAGAGAGAGTCCAGCGTTTGAATGATGAGTTGAAGTTTCTCCTTGGTGCGCTTCTCCAGGTTCTTGTATTTTTTTTACAATTCGAACATACAGCAACAAAAGGACGCGGTGCAGGTGGCAATAGTAGGTAGGCTGCCTGTTTCCTCACTGCTTGACAGACAACCTGGGGACTCCGGTTTCACCTTCTCCAGACTCTTGGTTGATGACGTTTCGGTCGAATGGAGGTCATTCCATAGGTAGGAAGCTCCCGGCCAGTCCAGCTGTCGGTCACGTGACATATGCCAGCCCCTGTCGCATCCTGATTTAATAATAATTATTAATGCTCATCAAAAATGTGTCCGTCGTCTACAGGCTGTGATAAAGTAGCTAATATTGCTCCCAGGATACAGGGTCCGTTACTGTGTTACGGCCGCATGAGGCTGTTTCATTCTCATCTTTGCAACGTAAGGTTTGACTTTTGGCAGTAGTACATCACACATACACTCTATGTAAGCGCCAATATTCAGAGCAAGAGACTTGAAATGATCCAGTCACGGCCGTTTTGCGCCTTTTTGCGCCTTAGTAAGAAAATCAACAGAATATTGACAATTGAAGCAGAGAAGAAATGTCATGTGCAAAGTCCAAGAGGTCCTGGCTTCTGACTAGAGAGCTGCGTATGGGTTATCCAGGACTGGAGTTACCCTGCGTAGATCTCGTTGTCAAATGTTTGCGAAAAGCAGCACGGAGCCTCCAAGCATAAATCAACGAAGTGAAATTGAAGATTGACAAGAAGGAACAGCGAAAAGTGAAAACACCAGCGAGTTACTCTCAGACTTCTTATTTAGTCAGTCCAGCAGGATTCGCGCGGCTGAACAGTGACCGGTCGCATGGCCGACGATGTGATTGAGCTGATCTTGGTAACAAGTCGGGATGTACTCATAGATGGCTTTAGCAACTTTCATGCATTGCGGCACAAATACAAGGAGATCCACAACTCATGTACAAAGCAGAGCTACCACTCCCACCATCGATAAGAAGTCCAAATGCTGTCAAGAAACTTTAAGCGGAATAGAAAGGTTGGCCGAGCGGCGTGCCAACGTTGGCAGCATACTCGCCGTCGTAGTTTCCTAGAGATAACAATCAGTACGCAGCGCGTCAAAACGACCATCGTCGGATTTTCTAACTTACCTGGGGGGCTGTAGTTGCAGACCGTGAAGGGCAAAGGTTCGCTCGAGTCGATGTTGCCAAGAGACTCGCACACGACGGTAGCGCAGCCAACTTCGGTAGTGCCCTTCCACACGATTTGGGTGAAGTGACCCCAGTTGTCAAAGTGGGTCATGTCAGGATTGGCCTGACCATAGAGGTTCTCGAAGTAGCCAAACTCATCGTTGTACATCAGGTTGGTGATCATCTGTCCGATGTTGTCGGCAGTGACTCCATATCCGATGTTCTGACCATATCCACCGCCGTTGATGGTCCTGTGAGAATATTAGCCGGAAAATACAGTGCAATGGTATGTGGATAGTGAAACTCACGTGTCATGCTTATAGACGCAGCCGTTGGCAAGGGCGGCAGCACTTTGCGCAAGGGAGTCAGACCAAGTCAGGGAGCTGGCAGAGTGGTTACTGCGGTGAATGTTGTGGTTGAACAAGACAGCGGACTGGTAACCATTGGCAGCAGTTGGGCTTGGGCTCGCAGAGGTGGTCGTAGCGAGAGTGGTGGCACTGGAGGACGAAGTGGTAGTGGGCTCAACAACGGGAGCGGCCGAGGTAGTCGTGGTTGGAACGGTCATGACATTCTCAACAGGTACAACAGCCGTGGGCTGGGCAGCAGCGCTGGTAAGAGTCACATAGTCAGTGACGGTCACCACCGTGAGATCAGTTACATAGACACGCTTGTCGACTGGCGAGGCCAAAACACCCGCAGCGCAGAGAGCATTCAGAAGGAACGAGGACCGCATTTTGGTTCTTGCGTTTTGTCGCTGGATTGAGAGATTGCTCGATAGGTTGGCGTTTGCACAGATCAACTGTATCCGACAGGTGTTGACTTCCACAGGAAGTTGTATGATCAGCTATGTCCAAGGAAAAGCGACTCGGGGCAATATATGCTGGAAAGAAGCAGATCGACTGCTCTTGGTTTGCTGGTAAGAAAGGAATGACAGCCTTTGAACACTTTTGAAGGAGTGAAAAAGTGTACAAAAGGCGGATTTCGATGAAAGCAAGGATTGTGGGAAGGGAAGGGAAAAAAGAAAGAAAGAGATCAAAGGTGAGGATAGAGGGTTATAATAAAGAGCTACGAATATTAAATGATGGAACAGGAGGAGAGAAAGGGGATCTTCTGCTCCAGAACGAGCATAGACCAGTGGGGCCGTGTGATCTGGATGGTACCAGCGTAATTAAACGCAAATTAAACACGGCGGGGGTTTGGATATCGGCGCTGATTGCTCCCAGAAGGCATCTGGACAAGTAGAATTCATCAATCGAGTGGCAATGGACCGTAAGAGTTAGGGATAGGTTGTGGGCTCTTTCTTTCAGAAGAAGAAGAGACACAAGGAGTGATTATATCGTACGGATCCCTTCATCCTCATTATGTACGGAGTATCGACAAAGAGATACCACTTAATGGGAGCAGGGGAGGTTGGCCATATCTTCCTTTAGATCTACAGTTCCCAGCGCATACCGTCGAGTCGATGTGAAACGTCCTGCCATCTGCGACAATGCCTGTCCTTGCATTCTTCACGTACCGCGAGGAGGAGTTCGTGCCGTTGATGAATAACAAAGGCTGGACAATGGCAACCATTGGTCTACCAGACAGGAAAAGACGGCAAACATGTTCGCCATTGCGAAACTAGACGTCCCAAGGTACAGACAGATATCCAGAGTTGACTTCCATCTGGGCATCAATAATATCCAGTTGCGGGCGGAGATGCTGTCGTCGGTTGAGAGGTGGTGCGAGAGTATTGAACCAGAATCCCAACTGTTCTCTATCACCCCTTGGGCTATTCTGTTCTAGTTGCTGCCCGCGTCAGGCACGGCTGCTCTGTCATTTGGCCGTGAAAATTCCAGCAGAAACGTTCTTTGGAGTTCCGCCTCCACCCACGAGTATGTAACTTGTCGCCAGTACTTCCAAATCCGGCGACTTTCAACTTTCGAGTCCCCCGTCGACCCGATGGTTATTGGAATTAATTGATTGGCGTGTTCTGTCGGAGGGAACCACACGTTGTTACAGTATTCGGATGAAGCGGATGAAGATGACAGGTGTTCATGGCAACAATGAAGGGAGTCGAAAGGAGACAAAGACCTCAGGCAATTCCATCTGGACCAGCTGCTTACAGTAGTAGCCTAGTACGGAGTAGGTTGGACTCTGTAGTGCCACTGCACTATAATAATTAGTCCGGTCAATGAAGCTTGGTTTCTTAGTGAGATAGTTGCAACCAGTGGATGCGTCTGGAGTGTGCACTGGCGAGACCATCTGGAGTCGGTTCGTAAGGGCGCGCCACGGCTGTTTCATCTTTGCCGCCGCGCTGTTAGGTCCGAGTTGCTTATGACCCATGAGGGAGTGCCCCTCGTTGACTTGGACGTTGAAGAGCGGTCGCAAACACTGTTGTTTGTTCGAGACCTCACGTCCAACAGTCCAGAACATGGACGTGCTGGGCCCTGCAATGAATCCTTAATTTCCATTCATTGCGTCACGCCGTGTCGTCTTATCTGCCTCTTGAAGTTTCAAAATACGTACGGAGTAGTATCTTCATTTGCCTTCACCACCTCAAGATTACTGCTTTCCTTTTCATCATCATACTTCTTTTTTTTCGCCCGTCAACATTGTTGTTTTAGAAAGACTTTCATCGATTCATAGGTACCTAGGTAGGAGGGTACGTACCTCCCCTTCGAGGTTTGCCATCCATGATTCGACCGGTGAAAACTCAACCGACTCTCGGTACGAACCACGCGCGCGTTTGTACCGAACTCGTACAGTTAACCTTTTGCTCCCCATACTTTTGCCATTCGGTCCTGTATGCACCAGAACCATGGGTGAAGTTGTCAGATTTTTGTTACCTGGACTTTTCGTCTTCTTTCCATGATACCCAGGCAACTGGTCAGCATGCGATACCGGGTTGCAGCCCTAGGCCAGTTTAAAATTTCCAGGACTGATATAGAATGATGGCGAGAAAATTCCGTGCCTGTCGGAACCATAGGGGCAACATCTTCATGGATGATTTTTGCCGTCAGAAGAAACCCGCGGGACTCCGTAGTTTCATCTCGAACCGGACGAGATTCGAGGTTGAAAAACGCTGTTTCCCATCACGTGTGCATATAAAACCAGTATTCGTTTGATGCTTTTGCGATGGCAACGACCTCAATAATCTAGACCTGTCGGGACGACAATGCGAGTACAAACCGTCCCTGATGCACGTACATTATCCGACTCACTGCACCATGCTGAGCATATGGACCAACCGAAAAAAGAGAACGAGAGACACGAAGAAATGAATTTTTGGAGAAATATCTCAGCTCAGTTATCGCCAACTGTGCGATACTCATACACGACACAGCTAAATCTTTCCAAAGTAATTCAGCACCTTCGTGGGTACGAATTTATCTATCATACATCGACAGTCCGGCAGCTGCCTGTTTCGCAGATCAAAAGGTAGTTCTTGGGCGGTTGAGAGGCCTTTAACTCCTTGAACAACGGATTCCGACCCTTCAACCAAAATGACTGATTGCCAACGAAATCTGCCGAGTGTGATTGCCTGATATCCACCAGGGCAACGCTTGTCGTGCATGTGGACGTTGCGAAACCTGCTTCCGCTCTGATCTTCTTCGTGAGAATATCTCTAGCGGAGACAGGCTCATCCGTTTTGCTGACTAGTCCGTCTGGTCGAGAGACAGTAGAAGAAGTGATATCTGTAGTGCAAAACACGCCAGTGACGCTGCGAGTTCCGGCCTCCAGACCAACAATGGCATCGAGAAGCCCGACAAAAAGGAAAGGGTGCTGTAGGATTTCAACAGCAAAGGAATTGCATGTTTGGCGCGCAAGGGTTCGATAGCTTTCATCCTCTAGCAGCGTGGATAGGCGCAGCAAATTGCGAGCAATGACTCCATTCACGGATGGCGTCGCCGAGTCTGTGCCGGTTTTCAAACGAAGAAGTGGTCCAGGCATGCCTGGCGTCATGACCGAGGGAGTGCTGTAGTATCCAGCAGGCGTCGAGCCTGTAACAGCGAGGAAGTGCTCATTGAGGTATTCTGGCGTTAGATTGTCAGCCACAAAGCATATGTGGAATTATCATGAAAAGGGAGAAAACCTACTCTGCAATTGCTCGGCAAATTGGAGATAGCTGTCGTCAAATGTCGCTTCATACATGTTCAACAATCCGCTGATCAGATACGCATAGTCGTCTGCAAACCCCGGCGTATCGCCTCGGCTGCCGTCACGATAAATGCGCCAGAGCTGACCTGTGGGCTTTTCGAACAGGTTATTCTTGATGAAGTCGACGGCCTTGGCCGCTGCTTCCCTGCATTCTAGAGCCTTAGAGCTGTCGATATCCTCGAACAGAACACTGCATTTCGCAAGGGCGCCTATGGCAAGCCCGTTCCACGCGACAATGATCTTATCGTCCAGGTCGGGGCGCACGCGCGTCCGATCCCTGTACTCACGCAATTTCTGTTTTGCAGATTTGATGATCTTAACTACTTCATCTTCGCTCAACCCAAACTCCCTGGCAAGCTTGCTCGGTGTCACCTTTATCGAGAGGACATTCTGATTCATAAACTCGTCATGTGGGTCGTTTTCCGGTGAAACATTGCCATCCGGTAAGACTCCCCAGTGGCGGGCGCAGACGCCTGCATCCCTCTGCCCAAGAACTTGCGTGAATTCTTTCAGTGTCCAGACATAAAAGGCACCCTCGCGCTTCTCGATGTCATTCGGAGTTGGTAGACTGTCAGCATCCTCGGATGAATGGAATCCTCCCGTAGACGATTGGATCGGTGCAGTTGTCAGATAGGTAACCAAATCATATACAGCACCGAGCAGTTCAGGTTCATGGGTCAATCTGAAAGCGTCCACATAGACATCCAACAGCTGCGCTTGGTCGTACAGCATCTTCTCGAAGTGAGGTAGGCTCCAGTCAGACGTCACACTGTATCGCGCAAAGCCATGACCGATGTGGTCTCTAATGCCTCCTCGAGCCATTTTGATCAGTGTCTGGACAACCATCGCTGTTGCCTTCTCGCACTCGTCTTGCCCTAGAATGTCTGAGACAGCCTCTGGGTAGAATTTCAAGCGGAGCAAGAAGCTCAAGTTCGCAGGAGTCGGGAACTTGGGCGCTCTCGAAAATCCCCCATTGATAGGGTCATACCGAGAGGCGAAATGTTGGTAAGCTTCTTCAACGAGTTCGAGTTCTAGGTCTTCGTCGGCCTCCTGATCCCCGTGATGGGAATGGGTTCCTTCCTCGGCAAATTCCCTGAGCTGTTTGGTGATCTCTTTCGCACTATCTAAGCACCGTTGCTGTTGAGTTTGCCAAACATCCCGCAATTTCTCAAGAATCTCGACGAACCCGATGGTCTCGTGCCCGCGAAAGGAGGCAGCGTTGGGGCCAGGCCAATAGGTCCCACCGAAGACAGGCTCCAGATCGGGAGTCAAAAACACGTTCAAGGGCCAACCACCCGAGCCTGTCGTGGCCTGAACATAGTTCATGTAGACGTCGTCGATGTCTGGTCTCTCCTCTCGGTCGACTTTGATCGGTATGAAGGACTCATTCAAGATAGCAGCAACTTCAGGAGACATGAAGGATTCCTTCTCCATAACATGGCACCCTGGCACTATTGTTAGATAGACTGACAATAAGCGTGAATTCGCTGGAGACATAGTACGGACAATGACATGCAGAATAACCGATACTGAGGAAGATCAGTCTATTGTGCCTCTTCGCCAAATCGATGGCTTCGGCATCCCAGAGCTGCCAAGCTACGGGATTGTTCATATGTCCCCTAACCTGCTATACATTCAGTATCCAGCTCTGGAGAAAGAGTGAGCTTGATCGGAGAACTCACGTAAGGTGACCTGCTATCTCGAAGGCGATTGACCAGCTTGGGCCCATGTCCTGTCACACCATCGTGCGACTGCCCATGCATCGCTGATGGAGCCGCCATTTTGCATTCACAGTCCTCACAACCTTCTGTGCGCCTCAATCTCCAAGATAAACCTCTCGAGGCGTGAGGTGGATGGTTAGCGCGATCAGAAGTGATGCGGTCGCAAAGCCCCGCTACCAGTAAGACCCGAAGAGTGTTCCGCTTTGAATGAGGTGAGCTTAGAGCAGGATTCGTTAGTGTCTTGATGAAAAAAGCCCTTTTCATAAGCTGGACATGTGCTGTCCACTTGTGAGACAGTCAAACCAGGCAGGCGTGCAGCAAGACCCCAGACTGTCTATACAATGGAGCGACTTCATATGTAGAACTGCATTGGTTGTATTGGGTAGACTGAGGTCGCCCGCACTGGCAAATAAGCTGCGTCATTGATGCATCAGGAAGCAGTCACGTGATATAATCTATAGTCAGGGACTGCGTAGTTATGAGACAAGATTACGCACTTGCAATAGGATCATTGTGCAGTGTTGGTTCATATTTGTTGTGTAAATAACAAGCCATCCTTGTGTAACATCATGTACCATAAGCCTATTTACATAAATCATACCTCGTTGGAAATGAATCAATCCTCGCCCATAAGCTCAGCAAGCTCCCGTTCTTCCTCCTCTGTAAGCATTGATTCAGGGTTCGGTTTCTCTTCATCTTCCTCGACCTTTGTCTTCTTAGCCTGCTCTACCGCATAGCAAAGCTCATCAGGCTTCAAAGACCACTGACGGACCGTTGCATCAATGCCGACGCTGACTAGGGTCGAGCCCAGCAGTGTCAGGCCAGTAACCTCTTCAAAGTGGCCGGAAAATGTATGGTATAGTTCGCCCGTCTAGCTTTCGTCAGCCGGATGTTAAATAGATCAGTGAGGCAAGACCTACCGATCTGTTCCATACTCGGACTTCCTCATCTCTGCATGCAGTGATGACCCAGCCGCCCTGCTCGTACACAACAACGTCTCTGACAAAGTCAGGATGTTCCAAAACCAAGTTAGATTTCCACCCATCGTCTCTCACGAGACATCTCGCGGTCTTGTCGGCAGACGCGGTCCATAGATCACCGTCGCTGTCAAAGAACAGCTTGTAGACGCTAGTCTCATGGGCAAGAAGAGGCGGCGTATCGCTCTGATCACCGCTCTCCGCAGAGAAATCGAATTGCCGAATTTCTCGATCACTTCCGGCACTGAAGATAACAGGTTTGGAGCCAGCGTCAAGAGAAAGAGGGTCAATCGCTAAGTCTTGGATTCCCCTAGCATGACCCTTGAAAACTTTAAGGCGCTGACCACTCGATATGTTGAAGACTATAACTTGTGCGTCGGCACCCCCTGAGATAAGAAGATCTTGACCGTCCAGTCGGGCGCTGATAACCGATCTTACGAAATCTGTGTGGCCCTCGTATCTTTGTCTGGGTTGTCCTGAAGCGATGTCCCAGCTCCAAATGGTCTTATCCCAGCATCCAGCGAACAGTAGCTTGCCATCTGGGCTGAAGCAAAGGCTCGTCAATGGAGCAGTTGGCCCTTTGTATAAAGTAGCCGTTTCGCCTGTCTGCAACGACAGAAAAAGGAAATTGATTCAGTCACAGTGCTTAGAAAAGCAATCAGCCATGAAGATCCTGCGCACCTACTTCGAGAATAATCTTGCGAACCGTACCACCACTTTGCGCAACGAAGACTGAGTCGCTGGTCAAAGGATGCGCCTTGACCGCGAGAATCTTACTATGTAGCTTAATTGGGCTGCCATTGTTGTTCCGAGACTTAGCGTCTTTTCGCTTCTGGTCCTCAAGGGAAGCACTGCCCAAAAATGTCAGTGAATTCAAGCGCGCAGGTCCCTGGTAAGAGACGACATCACGAACGTAGTTTGGAAGAAATCGTCACGATGCGAAGAGCGAGACATTTTCTATGGTCTAGAATCGGGACGTCGTACCACTGCCAAAAACAGCAGTAGTGAGACAAATCAGCCTTCGCAGACACGCCCTGGCAATCATCCCTCGGGAGATTCTTGTTTTTATGGGGCTCGAGACCTAAACCGCAGAACTGCTCTGGGAGCTCTTGCAGCCTACCGTAGCCGCAGCCTTTTCCACCACAAAACCTCAACGCAGGTTTTTCCTCTACTCAGTACTCTCCTCCTACTTCCATCCCTCCCCCCCCCATCCCATCCACCTTCATCCGCCATTCGCTAACTATCCCTTTCTTCTCTTCTTTATTTTTTCTGTTTTCGTTCTTGTTTCTAATCTCGCGCGGGTTTCGCGCAATTCCGTCAGCATGGATATGAACCATTTAATAGGGTCAGTCTCTTATGCCCACTGGTCTGAACCAGGATTTGTGCGGCTAGGCTGGAGTTAACACCTGGCAGTCAGCGGTTCAATCTGATATCAAAGAGCGACATTCGGTAGGTGAACGGCCGCACCCAGCAGCTCACTAACGGTTCATTGACCATCGTCCAAAGATATGTTGGCACTTTGCACGAGATCAATCCTGAAGCTTCGACCATAGCTCTTGAGAATGTCGTGTCGTTTGGAACGGAAGGAAGGCGAGGCAATCCTGCCGAGGAGATTGCCCCTTCTGCCAGCGTCTACGAATACATCGTCTTTCGTGGTAGCGACGTTAAGGATATCAGTGTAGCTGAGGAAAAGAAGGAGAACACACAACCAGAGCCGCCTCAGGTACCTGATGATCCTGCTATTCTTGGGGTAAGTCAAAGCAGCTTTCTTGGTCCCAGTCTTTTTTCACTTTCATCTCCTCTCAGACACGAGGACAACTGCTCGAATGGAGCAAGTGATCATATGATGAAATATTTCGGATGTAAACTCACAGACCTGTTCTGAATTGCGCAAAAACCGTGTGGATATTTCCGTTGCCTTCCTTCTGATATATGATCAAAACGATCTGCTTGTTGCTTTCCATAGTCTCTCTTACAGGGCGCAGCTTGCTAATTGTCTTGACAACAGAGTATGTCCCGACCAGGACCACCTCAAGGCCTCCCTCGTTCTCAGCCACCACAGCAGCAACCTCAGGGTGCGCGTCAGACTCCCCCTGGCTATCCCCAGCAGCCTCAGTTTCAAGGTTTCTACCCACCTTACGGTCAACGCTATGGCCCTCCTCCCGCCTATCCTCCTGGACCAGGTTTCCCAAATATGCCATATGGAACTCCGCCAGGATGGTATCCCCCGCCAGGACAAGGCTTCCCTCAAGGACCAGGACAATTTCCTCCACCCCAGATGCCTATTGGACCTCCTGGCCAACAGCAACATACACCCCCTCCACAACAGCAGCAACGTCCCGGAGCTCCTGGTGCGGTTCCCGTAAACACTTCCAAGCCCACTTCTGAGCTACCGGTCGGTGACAAGCCTGCGAGTAAACCTGCGACCCGGAACGTCACACCTGCTCCTGTTGCAACCACTCAAAATCCTCCACCCGCTCCAGTTGAATCTAAGCCCTCTGTAGCCGAAGTCGTACAGGCATCCACGGCGGCGGCTGCTGCTGCTGCTGCTGCTCCTGCGCAGAATGCCACCGCGTCAAAGACTACCTCTGCCGGTACTGTCTCTGCTGCTCCTGCAGTCCCCACCACGCCGTCCAAAGTTCCGCCTACCGGACCAAAGGGCGGACGTGTTGTTCCAGCCATCCCTATGGCGAATCCCGCCAAACCGGCCATTCCCGCTATACCCAATGCTCTTGCCAGCGCTGCTGGTAATAACCTGTCGCAGGGAACAGCTCAAGCGGCGATCACCGAGGCGACTCGCGCGGCTACTGCTGCTGTCGCTGCTGCTATGGCTAAGTTACCACAGCCGAATGCGCAGAAGAAGCCTCAGCACGGAGATGCAGGCTTTGAAGCTCTGACCAAGAAAATGAATGAAATGAAGCCATTTGACGGAACCCGTAGTCAGCGTGGCGGCCATCAGCATCCTCGTGGTGGACGTGGTGGTCATCGCGGCCAGTACCAGGGTCAGGGCAAGAAAGTCGAGGTTCCAGATACTGACTATGATTTTGAAAGCGCAAATGCCAAGTTCAACAAGCAGGACTTGGTCAAGGAAGCCATCGCCTCTGGTACCCCTGTGGCGGATGCGGAAGCGCATGCCGCAAATGGCGTATCTGAAGCCGCTGATACCGCTACTAATGGCACTGCTACTCGGCCCAGCACTACCGTGGCTTATAATAAGGCTACTTCATTCTTCGACAACATCTCAAGTGAGGCACGTGATCGAGAAGAAGGAACTGGAGGTAGAACCGGTGGCCGTGAGTGGCGTGGTGAAGAAGAGAAGAAGAACATTGAGACCTTCGGCCAGGGAAGCGTTGATGGCTACCGTGGCAGCTACAGAGGTCGAGCCCGGGGTAGAGGTTACGGACGCCCCAGAGGTAGAGGCGGCTACAGTCGTGGTTATGGCACTTCCCGAGGACGTGGCGGCCTCCGAGGTGGTCGTGGTGCGTCACAGTCGACTGGCGTACCAACACAGACCTAATCATTTTCGACTGAGTCGACTGCGACCGCTATGAGTGAGAGGCAAGTTTGCTTCTTGACACGAGATCAGCGTCCAGCAGCCAAACCACGCGTCCATGGACAGCAAAGTTGGAATTCTCGTGTTTTTATCTTCTACTTGTCATGAAATGGGAATCGTCTAGTCCGAATCAGTGAGTTAACTGCTAGGACGGTTCGTTGTGCAAGCGGTGTTGAGTTGCTGTTTTTTCCCGGCGTTTCTTTCCCCGCCTCACCATTGCATAGGTGGGTTCGCAACTTTCAGTGTTTCATTGTGTTCATGTATCTTCACGACCCTCACGTCTCGTCTTTTCGCGGCGCAATTGGATGGGGTTGACCACGGTGGTATGGGAGTTTTGTCTCTCTCGGTCAGGACACGGGATGTTCCTGTCTGTATTTTCTATTTCGCATGACCTGTTTCCACCTACTTATGTGTCCT
The DNA here is from genome assembly GCA_000787455.1 of Evansstolkia leycettana. Taxonomy (NCBI): domain Eukaryota; kingdom Fungi; phylum Ascomycota; class Eurotiomycetes; order Eurotiales; family Aspergillaceae; genus Evansstolkia; species Evansstolkia leycettana. Next base: position 20,160 of record JSYV01000203.1, on the reverse strand, counting down.
ACATACCCTCAAGTTTTCTGCCAGCCGATATCCCTTGTTTGTTATGATGCACTTTGGTCTGAAGCTCTAATCCTCTGATTAGTCGGGTCGGCGAGCCTTGGCTGACTTGGGATCTGACTCTGCATCCGACATGATGGCAATGAGGATCCAGCATGGCTTGATGACAAGCATTTTCCTGTACAATAAATCCAGATGACACAAAGATCGTAACCAGAAAATGAATTAAAAAATGAGGGCCCTTGGGTCTATCAAACTTTGTTCTTATCGGTATGCAAGTTTGATTTGAGGAGGCAACCAGTCCATAAGAAGTCTCTGGATAGAATGTATCGACATCGACTTGACTGTATGTGAGAATGATTAATCACGTATATCCAATTGATGGATACCTCCGTATTCAGAGTCTGCAGTTCTAGAGCGAACGAATATCCAGGAATTGACCAGAAAATCTGCACATCTACAGAGAAGTCTTTTCTTTGCCCTAGACAAGAGTATTCTATGAGGTCTCATCCCAGCAATTTGGCTCTGCTAGTACAGATCTTCTCCAGCGTCCGTAGGGATAGATGCAATTTGACTTCAGCACCCCATGCCTCTACGTCAATCTTCAATCTGCCCTCGCCATGAACATTCTCCCTGCACGTTGGAGCAGAATTGATTGCTCTCTCAACTCCCCTCACTAATGTCGATCTCGGGGTTCGAACAGCTTGGTTGATCACCGAGGAAGCAAAAGGAGGGGCTTCGGCTCGATTCCTCGGCTATTTCTTCTCCAGGTCCATGATATCATAACCGTTCACGGCATGGACGTTTGGATCAGATCCACTGGTCGAGTTGCGGAGAAAGCAACTCCACTGAGAGAGGGGATACTGATCATGACATACTGCAGGCCCCAGGATCCTAAAGAGGACTTACTGATCTTTATGGGCCTTGTCAAAGAGGAGAGTTCGAGATGCTCCTTGGGGGGTTCAGATACGTTAGTGCTTCCTATCGATCGGCATCGTTCATGCTGAATGAATGACTTGGCACAAATCTACCAAGACGCAGATATTGAATTAATGGATTGATGGATGGATAATCCACTCGAACCTCGGTTGCTTTGAAGCATTATCGACTTTTCTCCTCCGCAGAAGACCGGAATACCCCACCTTCAAGTCAGTACAGTAAGTATATATAGTCTGCAGACAATGTCAACCTGTCAAGCTATCGCTTGTCTTCCTGAGATATTTTGTCTTGAAGAAACATCTCCCTTCTTGTCACGAAGTAAATACAGCTATATAGCTCACCATGTCTAATAACGACAAGCCCTCTCAGTCTTCCTCCTCCGCTCTCCCCCGCTTATCCCAGATAGCCTCGTTGGCTTCCACTCTAAAGGGACCATCGAATGCCGTTCAAGATCCGAACAGTTTACCCTGGAACCCAGACTCTTCCATATTCCCATCTCGTAGGGAGCTTCCCAAGCTCCCCGATGCGCCTGAGGGGGCTGCTTGGGTGTGGGGGAAGGATGACTCTGTAAGTTGACCATTGGCTTTCTTGCAAAGACCATCATTGAACAAGATGATTTTCAATACAATTGGGCGGCTGACATTAAGCAACACAGATCGGGAGACTTAATCTGTTGACTCCGCAGCGAGTCAAGGCTGCGGCAGCTGAGATCAAGACTGGGGAGGTGGTTCAGCTGGAGTGAGCGCTTGCCCCCATGAACACCTCGTGAAGCCCGCATGAGACTGAAGAACGACGAATCCGTTAGCCTTCCATTGAATGTTCCGGAGCAGCCAGCCTTCAGCCGTGAAAGATTCGTGCATAGCATCAAGCCGGTCGTTGAGGACGTCGTCTTTGACGACATTTACACTCTGAATACGCAGAGTGGAACGCAATGGGATGGGTTCCGGCATGTAAGTCAGATTCAACCCCCCAAAGTGCATCATAGAAGCAGGGCTGATCACAAAGGAAAAAGTTTGCCCATCTCGAGTCGAAAACGTTCTATAATGGGGTATGTAAAATAGAGCAGTCGAAAAAAACAGCAAAGCGCCTGCCCAAATTGAGATCCTTTCAACCCCCCCCGCCTCCCTCATGTATATAATAATCAGCAGCTAAAACAGGGCGTTCTGTCCCTAGACAAAAGCATCAGACATCCAAGGACCCGCCGCGAACCTCAAATGCAGCATCCACCACTGGTCCGACCACGGCATCGCCGGCCGCGGCATCCTGCTCGATTATCGATCCTACGCCAAAGCCAATAACATCCAATACGACCCGTACAAGCGGCATGCCATCTCCTTCAAGGATCTTCAAGCCTGCGGCGCCGCGCAGGGCATCAACATCCGCCCCGAGTCTCAAGGCGGAGACATCAAAGTCGGAGACATCCTCATGGTGCGATCCGGTTTCGTCGAGCGATACGCGGAGCTCACTCCTGAAGAACGCACGGCCGCAGCGTTGCGTGAACACGACGATCTCGAGTGGACCGGGCTGAAGCAGGAAGAGGAGGTTCTCGATTGGTTGCACGATTGCTATTTCGCGGCTGTGGTGGGGGACTCGCCTACTTTTGAATGCTGGCCGCCTCTTGAGGGATGGTATATCCATCAGAATATCCTGGCGCTGTGGGGGATGCCGCTTGGGGAGATGTGGGATTTGGAGAAGCTTGCGAGGAAGTGTCGGGAGCTGGGGAAGTGGACGTTTTTCGTCACGAGTGCGCCGGCGAATATGCCTGGTAAGATCTGACTTTTCTTGCCATGATGCTGTTGGATTTGTTGGATTTTTGCCTTCTTTGCTCAGTGTTGCTAATTTGTGATAATACAGGAGGCGTGAGCTCTCACGCGAACGCGACGGTCATTCTGTAGCGCTGCAATGGATGAAGAGAATGATGGTGTTGCAATTAAAGGACCCGGCTCCCGTAGGATTGAAAGCTGGCCTACGAAGCCAGAGACGGGGTGTCCTGTACACAATCTGTGGAATGTCTCAGAATTATGCTTGTATTGCCAACGCCTAAGTCGCACATGGTCATCCAGTTGAGACCGATCTTGAAATTGATTGCAGAGTTCAAGTATCGGTTTCAGGAAGACTAGCAGGATCTGTGTGTAAATTGCCAAAACATTCAAAAAGGCCACACATAAGCACGAAACGGATCCATGTCAGAGCGATTGGAGCTATTGAGCTTACGGTGTTCTCAGAATCGAGCAGATCCAAGAGTAACAACAGTCACCAGATGATACTGGGAAAAGTAATCATACAACCAAATGGGGTATCCATGCCTTCCATGACACCTGAACAGAGAATAGAAACGCATACAACCGCGCTATGAAATGGAAGACCGAATACTGAAAATTGAAATCGTCACATCATCGACGTGTTGCCAAGAGGCTGGGTCCCAAATCTTGGAACAAGTCAGAATATGTCATCAGGCCATTGGAATTCCTCATCAGTGGCACGCTGGCCTCTCTCCTGAGGATTTCTGATGTGCGTGCCCCGCTTATGACCGATTCCCTTGTTCACCTTCGCAGCATTGGCGACGAGATCTTTCGGGAGAGGAGGCACAGGCGGGATGTTCTCCTGATATGCGTACTCCGTTTCCTCGTGGAGATCGGTAATTTTCCCGTTCTTGACTTTAGTATACCCCCGATCAAGCTGATTCTGGTTTTGCAAGTAGAACCTCTGCTGCTTCTGCTGCTGCTCACTCCCAACAGGCAAGACTTTGCGCTCCCCATGGGCATGTTCTGCACGAAGATCAGATTTGCCCTTCTTCATCCGAAGACATGGATTAGATATGGATTTCAGATGCGACGTTCTCCGCAACGAAGGGGGTGAACGTATGTATGGCTTGAGGAATCGAGAGCTCTTCCGGGCTCCTGAGGCCTCGTTCGCCAGGTCGGAAAGTTGCTCAGATTGTTGTTGCTGTTGCCCTTCGACAGATCCGGGGCTATCGCCTTTGCGATGCTTCTGGAGCTTCGATCGCCTCGGTTGAGACACTCGAGCAGGACTGGCTGGTTCTCGCGGGCCATCATTGTAGTCTGGATCCTGGGCCTTGTGGGATTGAACAACTTTCCCCGGAGTAGTTAATTCTGGATCCGGCGACTTCCTCTTGCGAGAGGGACTGTCGGTGTGCAAGGATGGCCGGAATCCCTTGGATGGATGAGACGATTCTGGCAAAGAAGGTTGCCTCTTGACGCTGGGGTCTTCGTTTGCGCCTTCGTGGCTCTCTACGATGCGAGGGACACTGCGGCCTGCCCTCTTCGCTAGATTCGGTTCAGCGTCGGACGTAAATGCAGATTCGTGCTGAGTGAGCAGTCTTTCCGATGGGAGCGAGGGAAGTACACCTGGCACGAACTTCTTGGGATATCCCGTTTCAAGACAAAGGGAGTTTCGTACCGGTATGTCATCGTAATCGTCCCAGGCACGGCCAGTCAACTCGCAAAGCTCCCGCCGGGCTTTCTCGAGCTTCTCTTCTAGATTGCTGACTTTCTTCAACAATTTCTCTTGCTTCAGGAGATCCTTGCGGGATTTCTGTTTGCGGAGAAGTTCGCCCCGTTCGGATTCCTCGGAGCTCCGCATGATTGTCTTCCGAAGCTCCTGGAAGGATGTGCGTACTGAACTCCCGTTGTCTTGACGATATGGACCACCTGCTGGGACTTGGATTTCTTCGCTGTCCCTGCTGAATCGATTTGCAGCACCGGTGGAGCTCTGCCTCGAATGGCGTCCAGAAGGCCGATACTCCATTTTCTCCTGAATCGCCTTCCAAGTCTGATCCGCCAAGTTCGGTTCAACACGAGCAGTCGTATTCGCATTCGCATTCTGCTGTAAATAGCTCCCCTTCGTAGTCCCCTTGTACCCAGACTTCTTCAGCTCCGCGTACGCTTTCTCAGCCTGGCTAAGAACGTCATTTTGCGACTTGTCGGCATCCTGAGGACCCTTCCAGATATCAGAAACATTCCCCAAGACACCGAACGGATTGAACGCAGACGAAATTGCTTTTCCAAAGCGAAAGATCCCAGACTGTCTCTGACCGTTGTTGGTCGAGGAGGCTCTAGCATCGTCTCTACCATGCCCTTCCTCGCGCATGAATATGCTAGGTGGTTTCTCGCTAACACTATCGTTCATACTGGCTTCGATGAACCGAGATCTTCGGTAGCGATTGTTGCCCGCTGCCGCCGCCGCCGCTGCGGCCGTTGCTGCTTCTGCTGGCCCGTGATGGGGCGTGTTCCTGCAAGAAGCAGACGTCGCAGTCGCACGCGGAGAGCCGCAATGGTTGGGTCTTCTGCCACCATTTCCAAGGTGTACAGATCGCCAGTTTTCGTTTCCGTCCTCTTGAAGAGGCCAGTCGTTGTTGGAGCGACGGTGCTTTGCAGATGATACTCCCCTCGGCGATCTATACAATAGTCCATGACCATTGTCTTGTTGCTGATCACGACCGTGCTCTGAATCCGTCTCTTCTTCTTCAGCGTCATCAAACCGACCCGACACTTCGGAGGAGGACGACTCGTAGGACTCGCTAAAACTGCTGTCGCGCGAATGTTTCCGGAGGTGAGAGACGTAGCTTTGGCTTCCACTGCTGCAACGGGCGTTCAATTGAAGGCTGCGCTGAAGCTGGAGATCTGCTTGGATAGCGTCGATACCCGGGTTCGCCTGGATATAAACGAATAAGTCAGTTGGAGACGTCCAAATTGTCGATTAATACGTACGACCCTTAGAGCGTAGATACGAAACGGAAAACGAACCTCCCCATCGACTGCTTCTTCCTCTTTCATCCTTGGCGCACGCTTGCTTTTCGGCAAGATGGAAGGGTTAGCAGGAAATGATGTTAACCAGCGCGCTGGCCACGGTGGTAAGTGCGTCGCGAGTTGAAGGAAAGAAATACACAGTTGCCAAAAGTAATATTCTCCTGTTCTGTAGGGAAGGTTGTTGGTGTTGTTGTTATTGCTGTTGTCGCGAGGGGTGCTTGTTTACATGCAACGAGACGATACGATAACAGATAAGGGGAGTATTTCCCGAGTGTTTACACCGAGTGTTCTTATGTCGAACAACACACCAATGCGCGAACCGCGCGTTCTGCTTGAAATATGCGGTACATAAGTCCTGTTCCATAGGCTTGTGGAGAAGTCTTACGTACGCAGGATCTTAGAATCGGGGAGCAGAAGCATACATCAAGCGTCCGCGGATCTCGTGGGCCAGGTCGATTCTGCAAGGATCTGGATATTTATCATTCAATGTCTTAGACTGACATGTGCCCTTGAAAACGCTGGGAAAGGGTGCGAAGTATGCAGATGAAGCGACAAGAGATTTCAGAAATCCCGTCTCCTTCCAAGAATACCTGCATTCCATACATTTGGAATGGAAGAAATCGTCTTACCTGGCTACAATCAATTTTGACTCAGCCTACAGAAAAAGGAGACAGGGACGAAGGGTGCTGGAGAGTGGACCAGAAAGGTTAAAGAAAGAAAAATGAGAATCGCATTTATATTGGGAATATTCAATCCACCAAGACAAGATATACCTCTCGCCAGGGGTCTCCGTGCAGTGAGGCTCAGCCAGATCTCAAAACCCATCAATATCGGCTCAGTCCAGCGACGGACCCTGCAAAGGGAGGTCTAGTCATGGAAAGAGGAGTAAATGAAAGAATGAACACAGCAGAGCAATACAAGTCACAGCTATGTCACAAAATTCGGCGACGCAAAACTGGCTGGTCGAGGTTTGGACATCTGTCATTTGCAGGATCTCGAGGAAGAGCTAAAGTAGAAGAGAGAGAGATGAAATGAGTGAATCAACTGCTCATATCTTGTCGATCATCCTCCATGTTCCAGTGTGAAGAAGACATATACCTCACACACAACTAGATTGCTATAAAAGGAGTATACCATGCCAATATGCCCTTCTTCGAGAATGAACACAGTGGTGAGGGATGTCTATCGGGGCCGCGGAAAGATCGCCAGTTTTGGAATGAAACAAAAACATAGAGAATATCCTAAGACAAAGGAAAAAGCCAATAGTAAACGTGATATCCGTAGGGAAAAGATCAAACGAGAAGACAAGCTGGCCGAACGGTAATCGAACACTGAATGGACAAGAGAATCGATCCTGATAAGGTGTGCTCGCAAAAAACGCGGGGACAAAGGATGGCTGCAGTAAATCATGTACACGAATTGCGATATAAGCATGGCGAGTTGACCTTCGTAATGATTAATCTCAGTCTTCGACCAGACCGAATGTGGTATCTGTATCCCAGATGATTGATAGATAGTGGAGCCTTGCCACTGAAAAAATCTGCAACTATTGAAGAGCAGGTGGAATCTTCATGACCATCCTGCCGTTTGCTCGCTTATATTCCATCTCATCTCGACGATCAGTGTAGAATGCGCGACTCAGCTCCGAAAGCTTCCGGTGTGCAAAGGGATAGGTTTCCGTGTCAGGGCGCATGCCGTTTTGAAGAGGGCGCTCCTCGTGACCAAAAGAGTCTTCATGGGATCGTTTCGACAGCGCAGCTCCAGTCTCGTAGAAGAACTTCTTCCCAGGTGTGTGTGCATGCGGGGAGCCCTGCGGGACACTGCTCAGGGGTTGGGTGAAGCCATTGGTGTATTCACCAGACAGAACTTTCAGTGGCGGAAGAGATGGCACGCCATTTGCGGGAGTTTGAGAACGAGGCGTGTTAGATTGGGCCAGGGACTGGTAGGCATTCGGATCTGAAGAGCGATGTTCACCGTAAGGTTGCAAATTCAGAGCCTTGGGAGGCTCCAAGCGAAGCGGAGGCAAAGCTGTCTTGGGATGACTGGACCGTTCAGTTTGCGATCGTGACTGGGGGTATGGGTATCCGTTTGAAGGTTCGCAATCAGATCCATTCGACGAAGTGCGTACGTGGGAATACGAGAGTTGCGGAGAAGAGTATGGTGCTGGAGGCGCGGCTGACTGTGGTGTTGGGGGTAGTTGAGGAGTTTGGTACTGGGTTTGAGTGGAGCCGAAGGAAAGATGCGACTGGTATGAAGGCGTGTTCGACGAGGAAGCCGGAGCTGGTGCAGGAGGGGCTGGCGGAGCAGGTCTTTGGGAAGGCTGAGCACTAGGCGGACCATATTCGGTCGCAGATGGCCGGCGCTGGGCCTCGTTGGCATAGAGAAGGGAAGGCTCAATGATACTGTTGCTGGTGGATCGGGGACGTTCAACGGGAGTCACAGCGTAACCGTCAGGGGTGGTGTATCTGGGCGAGCGAGCAAAGACTCTTTCTGCGTCATACTCGTAGTCATCGCTCTGTTTATCCCCACGTCGTCTCATGCGAACATCACGTCGGATGCGAACACGGCAGCCTTGCTCTGCGATGATGCGGCTGAGAGAGGTGCTGGTGGCCAGACCAGGGAACTTCTTGGCGCTGTAGACAGTGAACGGGACGGATTTCACTTCGAGACGGAAATGAAGATACGTTTGCGGCGCTCCTGGCTTCGCAGAAGCCGGACGGAGCAGCATATTTTGAGCAGGGAGAGACGAATCCTTGTCAACATCCTTGGCATCCTTGATCTCCTCATACAGATGGAAGCTCAACCGATATCGACCTTCGTGGCGGACAGACAGATCGGGAAAAATGAAATAACCCGCCTGAGATGGACGATCGAGATATGCAACTTCTGCAACCGGAACACCAGTCAAGACTGGAAAGGTGGGAGGGCCAGCGGCCTTGCCATGGGCGATGGGACGGGCGTTTTCCAAAGTCGTATACAGAAAGAAGTTGGCATTGTAGGCGAAAGTGATGTCGGTCTTGTGCACGTCATCGTTCGGGTCCGATTCGAAGATGCGCAATTCAACGACAGGCGGAGGATCGACAGGTCGACGGTCAGCGGACGCTATGAATGAGCGACTTGTCAGTTGAAGCTGTTCACTCTCACTGCGAGGAGGCAATGGACGCATACCCTTGGCACCAGCACCGCATGCTCTTGCACGCTCTGGCTGTTGCATGACGCTCAGCTTGTACGTGATTTTCTTCCCTTCCCGAGTAATCCTGCTGATGGAGTGCTCCGTCTCGTTTACTGGAGGCATTGGAGGTGGTCTAGTCGCCATATTGATCAATGGAACAGCGGTTCACAGTTGACAAACAGTCTCCAACTGTACAATCAGCATGCACCAACAGTATATATCATCATCAATCCCCCGTTCGAAATACCATCCCCATCAATTGTTGTCAAGGAGAAGGGATTGAAAAGGTCGAAACGCACTTTTTCAATGGAGCACAAGCAACGAACGAGGAACTGAAAGCGCTGGCTGGCCCGGTCAAACCTCTCTTTCTTGCGTCAATATCCCACTTGCCAGCGTCGATGCTGAAAATGATATCAACGGAATCACGATACCGACCAGAGAACCGTCCCTGGGACAAAACACGGAGTAGAAACAAAACAGAAGGATGGAAACCCTGCTGAAATCGAACTCAGCAGGCAGACCAGCGAAGACCCCGTCCACACTGATTAACACAGGTGGATCCAAAGGGGGAGTCAGAAGAATGATAATGAAGAAAAAGGAGAAGAGCAATCGAGTACAGTAACTCTGAAGGAGTAGTGGGAGCACAGAGTGACAAGACTGACGATGGGGAAGAGAGACACGGTCAGCCATACTCGGGTAGGCCCACAGCTGATGGCCTCGTTCCAAGATTACACGGTTTACTCAGTTACAGTACAGAAGCTAAGCTTAACTAGCGCAGTACCATATCCATAAAGGTACTGCAGCATGGATGGAGTACAGATTACCTCTGCTACATTGGTCGGTACTAGACTGTACTGTACTATCTACATAACCTACACAGGACATACAATACTGTACGAGAGAGAAGGTTTCCAGACTCTTTCTCGCTCCCTTTGTTCTGGTTGCTGCTGCCGCTTACTGTTAGTATGTTCAATTCCAATTGATCTTTGCAGAGTTACTGTACGTACTGTACAGAGTAATGGACCGGTAAATGGGGAGGGTGTGGAGAATGAGAACCATCACATCTAACAGGCTGATCAATGAGCCATGGGTCGAAGGAGGGGGTGCGTGGACCATGTTTTTGGCTTAGCGCAGCGGTTAAGTTGAGACCGGCGGAACGGGTGGAGCCTTTCCAGCAACGCTGGTTGGCGGGTAAATTGCCTTAATTCTGGAAGGAGGGAAGCCCTGACTGCCTGGGGAGAGCTTGTGGCTTGCGGGTGATGCGCAAGGCCAAAATAGCCCTTTTTTGGGTGCTTGCTGCGAGGGCCTGTGTACAGTACGATACCATACACAGTGCAAGACCGACATGGAGTGATCATCAATGCAAAACTTTGATCCCTCAGTCATCCATACCGTACAGACTAGTACTAGCCAAATAGACGGTGGTCTTTCAAACATCCCATTATTTGCGACTTCGTCACTCCACCGTGCAAGCAACGGACGGTAAGCTTCGGGTCTAGGCGACCTTGGGCATAGCTTGAGTGCTACAGTGGAGCTCGACAAGTGGTCCGAGCACCTCTAGGCTCTGGACGATACCGAAACAGTTTATCAACTCCGTACCGTACAGTCGATACAGCCATGCACCAGGCCCATCAGCTGCTGCTACTACTCTGTACTAACATACCTAAGTCACTAGCACTGCTGTAGGTACAGTGCAGTAGTATCAAGTCCTTTTGCTGAACCTGATAGGCCTTGCTGTCAGGACTCAGACAACTTGGAGACCGGCAATACCCCCGTAATTGACAAATCCCTGGTAAACTTTCTTACGTACTGTTCGTACCAGGCTGACATGGGTTGGTACTTGGTTCGCATTCCTCTTGGGCCGCCCAGACTCCCAGAAAACTCTCCTGCGGATCAGGTTGCCGACAGCACGCCATCCATTCCCAGCATCGACTCCTCTGGTTTGTGCACTTTGCTCCAGAGGTCTGTTCAACGGAACAAACCCAGCCCAGCGGGTTGGGCTCGCCCCTTGAGTCAGGACAACCCTCTCTCCCGTTTCCTGTGCCTCGTCCTGTTTGGAATTTTGGGATCCAACGTCCTGCAGGTTGCATGCATGATGCACACTGCTTCTCTGGATGCGAATAATACGTTTCTTACCGCAGTGCCGATTTTCGCTTTGAATGTGTTCTTCACTTCTGCCAAGGCCACTTTACTTTTTTTTTCTCCCTAACTATTGTTGTTTATCGACGATCGACTTCATGAATGGACAATCGATGGCTTCTGAAGTTTCGAGCTCAGTTCATACTGCGTACTGGAGTGCCAGACGATGAGAACTAACAGGGAAATGGTAACAGCCATTCTTCTCCACCTCGCAACCTTAAAAGACCAGATAAGCCACATGAAATTAATTGATGATCCATTTAAGAGTAATTAACTGTGCACAGTCTCATTATTGTTCGCTAAGTTACCTCCTCCTACAGAGTACGTCCAAAGTTTTGAATAGGGTTAAGTCCGGAGCCAGCGTCCCGTAGTCGAACAAAGAATCCAAATCTGACCATTCCCCAGGACCACAGCTGGCTTAGTGGCACCAGTGGTTTTGCAGATATGTAAAAGCAACCACTGGCGTTGCGACCGTCAACTCATCTATCGAGTCGAGAGGGCTTCTGAATGGTTGGATCTGCGACACGGCGACACCTCCAACTCATGTCCAGTCGCTCTACAGAGTTAGTCCATGGCCTTCCCGACAGATTACAGTACTACTGGATTTGCAACTGCTCTTCAAGGGGGCTTCTTACTGGATAACTTTTCCGAACTGGCTCTTGGCTCCGCTTTGTTGCACGGAACTTATTGAACAAAGACCACAATAGGTACAGTGAAAAAGCATTCCATCTCTCCGAGTCGACAGTTCGACTTGACCTTGGGACTTGGGTTGCACCAGCACCCAGATCGTCAGTACCTCTGTCACCGCTGAAACAGCCAAGGCGCGTCTGGGCAGCTCTGTCTGTTTTTTCAGAGTTCGGCACAATAATAATGCACATCTCTCTTGTGTCTGTAGAATGCTACATATTAATTAATTGACTTTATGAAAGCTTTCCAACTAACTCCAGCTCCACTTAGAGCAGTCCTTAGCCGAAGGGAAGCGGCCTAACGGCCCCATTGTTGAGACCAACCACCGATATAGACTCCTGTGAACTTATAAGCCTATGAGAAAGAGTTGGAAGAGCACTTAGCACAAGCACTAAGCACTGAGCACTGAGCAAGAAGTTATGTACTCCGTACGGAATACATAACTCTTGTACCTCCGAAACAACCAATCGCCTGGGTGCCTGAGCTCAATAAGGAGGTACAGACTCCAGCAGCTGTAGACTCGCAGCGGACAGATGCTACTCGTGCGTTCCTATCTTCACGACTACAATGTACGGAGTACGGAGTACTACTCCGTACATACTACCACTGTATGTACCCTGTCTCACTGGATTCAACTCCCGACACCGGGCTCGCATGATCCCTGTCCGGCTCTTGGGCTCAATAAAGATAAATCTCCGGATGATCATGATCGTCAGCGGCTTCCAAATTTCACACCCATGGCTGCCAAGTCAAGGCATCTATGACTTCTACCCGCGGTTTTTCTTGAATGAAAAGAGCCCTCAGACCCATGGTCATGAGCTCAGCGCAAAGCTCTGTCAATTCTGATGGATAGATACATCATGCTTTTCGAAGCCATGGAGCGGTAATAGTCAAATCAACCATATCCAAGCTCGGGATTTGGTAGTGTGCATGAAGTACGGAGTGCCGACACTGAGAAGTAGTGGAATCTCTCTTCTCGATTGAGATTTCGATCCTTTAACAGCTGGTGACCTGTACAGTATCTGTCTTTGCTTGCAACTGTTTCCGCAGCAGACGCATTCCGTCCTTCTTTTCTCGTCGAACTATTCATAGAACAATATCTTTCCAATAGCAATATCTTCATCCCCCGTTAGCCCTAGGTAGTCTTCTCAGTCTTCTCTGTCTTCTCTGTCTCCTCCAGGTTCCAGTTCGGCCAGCCGGATCTCCGAAAAGTGTCGGGAAGACCACAGCCTCAGGCCCACATATGCCCTAAACGAATGACGACATGACAATCTTTCTCCAGACTAGAGCTGCGATCGAGGAATAATGAATAATGGGCACTACGTAGAATTTCCACGATTCTATCAAAGAACTTCTCCGATCTTGATCTCAAAATCGGAGCCAAGACTACGGTTGATTCCATGGGTTCGACGCACACACCATTCAGCTGCATTTCCCCGATCGAGAAAATGGAGAACGAACCATGAGCCAGTCCACGGTCAATTCCTGGGTTTCCCTGCATGGGATTAATCGATCTGAGTATAAGCTGCAAGACCCATTCGACAACAGGATGATTACATATCTGTTATCTTTGCATTGTATGGAGTACTAACATTCCTTCATTATAGCTATTGCTCGTGTCTGTGCCGACGTTTTGCCTCCATTTCCAAACTTCTTCCTTTGGTTGCTCCACATAAGCCACATCGACCTGGTTGAATCCTGTGGCTCCTGTTTCTGAGACACGATCCTCGACATTGGCTGGAAATATGGAAAAATGACCTATCACATTCCAAGCCACGTGAAAGGGACGCCCAAGTTGTTTTCGGATGGCAAATCTCAAATCGTTCGGCTATTTGTGATATGTCCAAAAGTTCACGCTGTTTCACTGAGACATCTCGTTGGCCCATCGCCAACGGCGCTGCAACCGAAGCTCTTCTGTCAGCCATGCGAGCCGCTTCTCGCAAGCCACCACCAAGACGTGGAAATCAAATAAGGCATGGATGAACGACGGCACGACGCTTCAGGACTGTCACGATTTGCTACCTACTCCATCCTCCGCACATGAAGACATATCAGATTGAGCCTTCAAGCTCCAACCACCTTCATGGCATCTCCTCGCTTCCACGTTGTGAAACACCATACGCTTCTGGCCTCTCCAGCCGACATTCTTGCATTTGATCTTATTGTTGCCACAACGTGTACATTCCTCATCTCCGCTTCCCTATGTACATAGCCTCCTTCTGTTCGGATACATACTTATTCAAAACCAAGCGCCTCGTGGTTCTGACAAGCTACGTACGTATGTGCGTACCGTACAACATCCTGTGATGCGTGTACCATCGTCTGGCAATTCACAAGTATGCCGGAGTTGATCACAATTGAATCGTGTCTTCAACCTTCCGCTGCGGCCATAATGCTACATCGAAGTCGATCCCCATTATCATACCGCATTCTGATCTCCTTGCATCTTCTGGTCTCCTGTTGACCATCCCAGCTTCATTTTACAGGACTGATTCTGTTTCCAGATATAAACCGTCTTGCTCACTGACCAGTCTGAATACCTCATTTTGCTAGGTATCCAGGTTAAGAACGGGCCGAATCCTGAAACCTGAGAATGCCAGCTGAGTTTTAAACCATCCCGTCGGTAACTCGGTCGTCGGTTCGCGTCCAGACGGTCCAGTACATGAACGGCATAGCAATACTGCAGTATGCTCATGCGTCATCCCTTACTTCTACCGAGTCCTTGCCGCAAAGGAGCCTTGCTTGTCAGATGGCTATGTACAGTATTCACATTCGCGAGCAGTTGCCTGTTCCTGCATGCCCGGCTGATCCCAGTATCCGACCTGATGGGACGTCACTGAGAGTTTGGAGCTGCCTTGCGTGAGGGATGTTATTGTTATTGTACATGTCCGAGTATTACCGATTCATTGGGCTTGGGTATATTCCGTTTATTACACGGCGCCATTGAAATGCCTTCGCACTCTCTTTTCCAAACATGCCAATGTGTCCTTGGATTCTGTTGGAGAGGTGAGGTTTAAGCCTTTCTCTCAAGGGCCGGTTCTCGATTTTCTCCTCTTTCGAAGCAGGGCATATGCTGGGTTGGAGATGGCTTGGATACGTAAAGTCGTAGGTGAATGAAATATAGGTGCACCTGTTGTTGAACTTCTCGGATTCAATCATGCAGGTGGACTCCAGGTTATGCTTGTCTTGGCTTGACAAGCAGTCGGTGTGGGCTATATGCATCAAAGTCAATCTTCAAGACACCTGTCAATCTGATAACTCTGATTTACATCTTCCTCTCATGGAGATTGATGGGTCACTTGTACGGACACGTCTGTTCTGGAAACTTACGGTTGGTTCCCTTTTCAGCCTCTGAGTCCGCAACTGGTTCGGAAGCTCCATATCGAGGGCGAGATATCTCTTGGTTCTTCAAGATTCTATCCGTAAGGTAATGTTCTCTTTTGTCATAAGATAGAATCTGTCAATGTCAATAAATAAGGGCTCTGTACTCGGACGATATCGTGATCCTCTTGACTGTTGTGCCAAGGAGTGAATAAATGGACTTTGAGGAAATTTATATATAAGCAAAGGAATTGAACCCAATCCAAACTTATTATACAATGAAAACAATGGGAAAGAGACCGATCGATCCTGGAAATAACAAGCTATGATTCTAAAACATCTAACGATTATCCCATTAACAATCGCAATGGCTGATAATAAGTTGGGGTTGACACCTGCGCGTCGTGAAGAAATAACCCGCAGCTTATCAATGAATCATCATCGTCGTCATATCAATCTGATCTTGGCCGAAAACCTCGCGACGCGCGCAACCTCCCCCCCGCACATGGATATATTATCGGCCTTACCAGACTTTTCAACAAAGCCATTTGCGCATATTCTCCCATCTCTCGAAAAAGCTCAAATTACCATTGTTGACCTCATCACACTCGATACCCTTGAAATCGCGAAACGCGCGCATGTGCCTCCGATAGATGTGCGCCGACTCTCTGCCCAAGTCGTTGAGGCCCTTCATCATGACACCGGATTCGAGAGAAAGCAGGTCGAGGTAGCGACGGGTGATAGTCCTACGGGAATAGACTCTAGCAGCAATCCTAAAGCGGTCTTCGAGCCTGGTCCTTCGACGAGACTCGACCTCTCGCGATGGAATACGATCAGCACGCTGGACCCTGCGCTGGATGCGCTCTTAGGTGGAGGGATACCGCCTGGATACGTGACGGAGGTGACTGGCGAGAGGTGGGGTATTTTGACTATCATTGCGAACTTTCTCTATGAGCGGGGGGTTTTTTCCCCGTCAGATGTAACGAGAGACACTAATTGACGCTGCGATTCTTCAGTGGAAGTGGCAAGACGCAATTCCTCCTCAGCCTGCTCCTAGCCGTCCAGCTTCCCCAGCCGCGAGGTCTAGGAAAAAGAGCCATTTACATATCGACCGAAGCACCCTTGGCCACCTCCAGATTGGCGCAATTGCTCGAATTCAATCCCGCGCTCTCTACACTTCCCCCGGACAGCGCACCGTCGTTGAACAACATCCTGTCCACCAGCGCTATGGATCTCGAGTCGCAAGATCACATCCTCAACTACCAGCTTCCCGTCGCGATTGAGCGCTACGACGTCGGGCTTGTGGTAATTGACTCGATCACGTCCAACTACCGAGCGGAGCATTCTTCGAACAGCATGGGTGCACTCTCCGCGCGATCCTCGGAGCTGGCGAAATTAGGTCAGATGCTCCGAAACCTGGCCGTGAAGAAGGACATTGCAGTCGTCGTTGCGAATCAGGTTTCGGACCGGTTTGATTCTTTCGAAGGATCGCCGTTGACGACCCGACGAAGCGGAAGTGGCAACAACAATAACAACAGGACCAACCGTTCAATGCTCGAACCATCAGGTGCTGCGTCTCCTCTGTCGAGAAGTAGGGCCGAAGGAAGTACCAGTGCCGTTGAGCTGTCCCAGATACCTTCGTCCTCTCCTGGGTTTCCGTCGTCGCCCAATGTGGAAGACGAGCAGTTTGACGGTTCGTATCTGGTGGGGAATCCTGTACGAAACGAGATCTTGAGCTTGATACACCAGCAGCGTTTTTTCACGGGGTGGGGAGATGTGCCGCCCCAACCATCCTCCTCGGCTACCACTTTTGCCTATAAACAGCCTTCTAACAAGACTCCAGCACTGGGCTTCGTCTGGTCGACGCAGATTGCATGTCGCATTGCGTTGAAGAAGGAAGAAGGTCCCGCCGTACTGGAGCCGATGATCCATGTGCCTGAACAACAGAACTTGCCTGAGCGTTCAACCGTGCTGGAAGCGCGGCGGACAGTAGCCGGGTCGGGAGAGCCGCAAGATGAAGCTCGCGATGTTCCAACTGGACAACAGTCTGACTTAACATCTAGAGATGATGCTGCTCCGAAGACGGATACGGAGGATGATAACCCCAAGACAGCTGTGGCCATTGCCAATGCAGACCGTTCGACTCCATATCAAAGGTCAGAGTTCATTGGAAGAGCGACCAGGAGAACGATGAAACTAGTATTCGCACCCTGGACCGCTGGCTGGAGTGCATCAAAGGGGGAAGACAAAACCAGCGAGATCCGTGATGAAGTTGACTTTGAGATATGGACAGGCGGGTTGAGAAGTGTATCCAACGGTTAGTGCAGCTCATGATTCATGCTGCAATGAGGTTTTGCATATTATGATGCTGTCAATGAATCCACATTTGGCTGTATAATTCGATATCATATCTGTACAGTGAAACGAAGCTATCTCTACCAGCCTTTGAGATATTGTAAGATTGTTTGACTACTTACTCTAATAAGCTATCATGTTTCACCAGCCAGATCGAAGATAAGACAAAGAAGGAGGGCGGGGGGCGGAAATCCATGTCAACGTCATTGCTTTAACAGTATTCTATATCAATATTCATTGTTAACCAGAACACAGAAGGTTTCTCATATCGCAGCACTTGAATCCTTATGACAACCAGAGCATTTATTTCCTATTTGAACAGAACACCCCATCATACCTCACGAGGAAGGGAACTTCCTGCCAGATAATTCAGTTTTCGTACTTTTGAAGGCAAATCGAGGATAGACACCAGATATGGGTACCTAACCCCGCATTCGGGTCTTCCAAGCTCCTCCTGTCTCGTAATCAATCAGCAAGTTCCGAGCAAGTTGTTTCATCATGTTGAAAACGCTCGACCGGTGGGGTGCTCTTGCCATCTGCAATTTGATTTTGTCATGGTCGGGGGAGAAAAATACAATATTTGTCCACTAGGTGGACTCTCTCATGCTACGTATGAGACGATGAGCTGACTGTTTTCGCGAGGTTCTGTCGAACCGTCAACCAAATTATCTACCAGCCTCAAGGCTTTTGAGGTCATATTCTGCGAGATGCAAAGAACACTTTGACGGTGAATACGGCCAGGTATATCAATATCAAGTTCTGCAGACTGCGTGCTATATTGTAGAAGCGTTGGGTGGTCCTTCTCTATTGTTCATAGAGGAGAATGAAGAGAGCTGATCTAGGACCAGTGAAAGACAAGACAAGAGAGAAGATATTCCTTATTGATCATGATATAAAAGAGAAGAGATAAGAGAAATTCAACACTAACAACAAACCGAGAATTTATACTTTCACGGCCCTCGACGCCTCCGATCAATCAACAATCAACTCAACGCTGGTCTATACATACGATGAGCGCCAAATCGTGGCCAATTCGATCCTGCGAGGGCCACCACGGAGGAACTCGAAACAAACACCCACAAAAGTTCTACGTCTATTGTTTGGCGGGGATCTTGGCGGGAGGAACACCGATGCCGTTGGTGTTGCGGAAGAAAAGGACACCCTTGCTCTCGCCCTCAGAGCCCTCGGTGGGCTCGACCCACTGGCATGCCCGGGAGCTGGTCCAGAGGGCCTTGAGAAAGCCAGTCCAGCCGGTGTGAGCATCCGAGCGGTAGTGCTCGCCCATGACTTTCTTGATAGCTTCGCTGGCCTCGTCGGCGTGATAGAAGGGGATGGTGCTGACGTAGTGGTGGAGGACGTGAGTCTCGATGATTCCGTGCAGGATGTGGCGGCCAACGAAGCCGAAGTCACGGTCGATGGTGGCAGCGGCTCCACGGGTGAAGTTCCAGACCTCGGGCTGGTAGTGAGGAAGGCTGGGGTCGGTGTGCTGGAGGTAAGTGATGGCAACTGAGATTCGAACGGTCAGTCTCATCGAGCTCTCTTACAGAGCATCGAGACGAAAGGAAAAAACTCACCAAGCCAGTGGTTGACCCAGAGATAGGGAATTCCGTACCACACGAGGAGGTTGAGCCAGCCAAAGGTCGATCCGATGTAGTAGAGGAAAGAGCACATGATGAGCAGACCCAAGTCACTCAAGACGATGAGCTTGGCGTCCTTGGCTTCATACAGAGGGCTAGCGGGATCGAAGTGGTTGACACCGCCAAAGCAGCCGTTGCGCTTGCCCTTTCCGCGACCTTCAGGCTGGCGCTCGTGGTTGTCGTGGCCGGTCACGTTGGTGAAGAGGTACATCGGCCATCCGAACAATTGCTGCAGGACGAGGTTGGTGGCAGTGAGGATAGGGGTCTCCTCCATAAGCTCGTTCAGCTCGTGCGCGGCCTTGCCGATGCGTGAAGCATATTCTTCCCGGGTCTTGGGCACGAAAACCATATCACGGGCGAGGTTACCGGTGGCCTTGTGGTGCTTGCCGTGGGAGATCTTCCACGAGAAGTATGGCACTAACAAGAAAGAGTGGCAGAGCCAGCCAACAGTGTCATTCAGTACCTTGGATGGAGAGAAGGCCTGGTGACCGCACTCGTGAGCCAAAACCCACAAACCGGTACCGAAAAGACCCTGGATGACGGTGTACAGAGTCCACAGTACAACTCGTGCGGGCATCCAAGGCACAGTCTCTGGGGTCACGTAGTTGTGAAAGAGATAGAAGACCGTCGCCAAGGAAGCGATGTCGCGAGCCACATAGTACAAGCTGGTGGCAGTGGAGCGCTCGTAGCAATGAGCAGGGATTGCATCCCGAATTTGCTTGATTGTGAAATCGGGGATCTTGAACTCGTTTCCATATGTGTCAAGCATCTTGCTACCAGAAACCTCGGCTGCGGAGGCTAGGGAGGACAGCGATGTGGTCGAGGGTGACTGGCGAGGACTGTCAAATGGAGATGGAGAGACAGAGCTGGCGGCGGAGGAATCCGTCGTTAGATTGCGATGAAGCGCCATGCGCTTAGGGACTGCTGTGGACGACATCTTGATGGGACGTTCTTTTTGTAAGCGGTCGAACTGAAACCGAACAATTGAATGTCCAATATCACACGATGACAATGCAGAAGGATCGAACGTCACAATGCTCTTGGGCACTTGTACAGGTATGCTGGAAGGCTGGAAACGAACAAAGAGCCTGGAATGAGCTCAAGTCAGCTTTCTGAGGAGGATGCAGTAGCTATAGACCACTGG
>JSYV01000202.1:0-16879 GCA_000787455.1 Evansstolkia leycettana | reverse complement strand
GGGGGGGGGGGGGGGGGGGGGGGGGGGGGGAGCTCGCAGAGGTAAGTGGCAGGTCACGAAAGTGATGCGCACTCCCCAAAAGCAAAAAAAATGCAGGACTCACCAGTGACTATAATCAATAATGAGCGCGAATTGGGAACCGGGGTTACACAAAGTCCAGGATTTCGATGCTCAAGATCTCCCAGCTGAACCGTCTGAAAGAGAGAGACGGCAGAAAGGGTCAATTGAGTGGTGAGGCTTGATGGCTTGCTGAATTGACAAGCTGCAAGTACCTCAGGAACCCCTAGCCAAAGAGAAGGACGGTAAACGAGAAGGACAGACAAGACACGAATGAGCGGGCTTTATGAAAAGGAGGAAGAAGAGGAAGAGAACGAAGAAAAAAGTGAATTCAGTGGACACAATGGATGGAGGTATGAAAAATCGCCTTCCAATTTGCTGTAATTTTCGTAATAATGTTGAACCACGGGGGGTAATTTCGGGCTTTGCTGGTGGTTCTTGTGGCTCTGGTACTCCGTACCTGTCTGTCTCTTTCTGTCCGAAACTTTTTCTAGTGTTTTTCTTTTCCCTTTTTACCCATTTTTCGCCTTTCGCTCGGCGATACGGAGTATGGTGACCATATCATATCAGTTAATTAGCGTATGGCGTTACTTTTTGCCTCAATCTCGGCTGTTCAGTTTTTGTAGATCGACGGGATCATAACTTTCGTCGAGTTTTTATTTTTTATTTTTTATTTATTTTTTTTCTTGGTCCCGACCCTTCTTTGCCCCGCCGACGCCTGCTGTGTACAGCTTGTCAGCTCTTTCTCTTCACGTCCAGAGTGACCATACCACTAGAGTACTATCTGCAAAATCATCAGGTTGATCTATCATCTGGATGAACCAAAATTCCTCCCAATAATCCCTGTTTGATCTTCCCAGGATTGCGACAAGGATGATGATGATGATTATCGATCTGCAAAGATTGAATTCCTCTCAACGTGGTCTGCAATATGGCTGGCTGGCTCCTGATTGAGTGTTCAGACTTGTTCTGTACGCTTTGCATTACATGATGGTCCTGATCGACCACTCAAGGCTCACAGTAGCATTCGCTTGGCAAGTCAGAGGCTGAGATCGTGCAAGACTCCAGTCCGCCTGGAATGCGCCGCGGGAGGGTGATGCAGCTTGATCTTCAAAAGCAAGACACAGTCTCATGACAGGACAGAGCGCAGTCCTCTGCAGGAGCACATTTTCAGTCTACATATCCCGCTCAAGCAGGACAGCCTCGGTCCGTTTCTCGTACCCAATCTGCGTCCATGGACGTTTGTCGGAGGGTACATGTATGATGTCGAAAGGAATGCAGTATACGGAGTACTCCGTCCGTATACCTTACTCTTCAACATTTTCGGGGCGATAACCTCGGGAGAAGAAGAGAGAGATCTGATCAGCATTCGTAGTACTCCATACACCGCACATAGTTAACTACACAATAAGTTTATTTATCCGTTGAATGCTTGTGAAGGGATAGATCGATATTGCGAGACGAGCTCCATTATGCCACCTGTTCTTGCAAAAATGGAAATTACAAGTGCGAGAAATAGAAATACAAACGACCCGCTTTCCAGGTACCGATATAGGGGCAATCTCCTCACCGCCTTGTATCTCCCCAATGATCGATGAGGAAATTCCTCCTCAGGCCCGCCGCACTGCAGGCGCTTTAAGGTCCTGAGACTACTTGGCTGTACTCCGTACATTTACTGCTGTTGCTCGAAGTCAGGAAAGATAGAGATATCCGAGGCATCATATGTCAAGTGGAAGGCACACTCTTCAATAGAAGGAATGATCTTCCTACTATGGAGCATTACAGGGAAAATCTTCTACGATGATCATGGCCACGAGGAGTTGGAGTTAGATCGCATGATTCTGTATCTACCTTCTCCGTAGAGCCGGTCTACCCATGCGTGTGGATATGGTTCGGGATTAGCTTTCATCCCCCCCTTCGAGAGGTGCTGGGGTGGCGACTGCAAGCTGAGAGCTTAGTCCCTGGTGAAGTGCAGCGATACACGCCAGAGTATCTTGTCTGCGAGTCTGCAACAAGCTGAATTCTCATCCTGAAAATGATAATGCAGTTCACGATGCACAAATTCAAATGTAAAGAATGGGTCCAGAATGACAGCCAGGACTCATCGTGGAATGTATGCAGTCAATCTGCTTTTTTTTCCAACAGAGGGTTTAAGATTAACCAAGACTACTGTATGTACGTCCTTGCCTAGATTCGTATTGTACAGTAGTGTCAAGGATCAATCGCTGAGAAGCTATCAAATCTCGCTATTGATGCGATTCGATTCGATTCTCACAGGCCCCAAAGAGCTGGATAGATGCTGAAAGTAGAAGCTATCATGAGCATGTGTGTTTGGTCTTGGTTCTGATTGTCTGATCTAGACTGACTACCGGCATCCATTGACTTTTGCCATGCCCAGCCCCCTTATCAAATATGATACATTCAAACAATCTGCCATTCCTTACCCAAAGAACAATAAACAGCAGTCAATTGCATGTGATATTGAAGCTCAATCACATGAGAATGAAAACCTAGCACAAACCAATCAGATCAGGTCTTTTGGATGAATTGCAAATCTGGCGAGTATTAAAATACAGACACAGAAACCTGGTCTAGAATGGATTGTTGGGGCAGGCCCATCTTTTGTTGAGGAGTGGGAGCTGTGGGGCCCGTTGTTTAGATGATGGCGGGCACTAGGCCTGATCGGGACATTAGGTTTTTGCAACCCCTGCTTGATTGAGTTTATGTAATCAGCACTGGTCATGGAGTTGGCAGGTGATGTACAGAGTACCAGCTCATCGGTCTATATAGACACAACCAAAAAGAATCTTTGTATCGAAACACAGAGCGCCAGGGACAAAGAAGACAACTAGGATTGTACAACATGCGACACACACTTGACACCATCAGTCCTGCGCTCCGAATCCACAAGCCAAGACCCACCACCGGGGTTATTCCCACTCGACGTGCAGAGACTGACAGTGGTCTTCCTCAGATCGGGCAGTACCAACAGGGTCTCTCCGTGATTGCGATAGTCAACCTCGCATGGGATCTGCTTTCTCTGCACCGGAGCTGGGGCGCCATTTGACGCTGCCGCCGCTGCAGTCTGTGCTGCAGGTGGTGGAACGAACGTCTTGATCTCCAAGCCAGGGAGAAGCAAATGTCCCGCCTTCTGAGGAAGAAGCATGATGACGAAGGTAGAGATTTCCCCTTCGCGAGCTGTGAAGTTGCCCCTTCTTCTGCCTCCGACAAGCCACAACTCCGGGTTGGCGTGGATCTCGTAGGAGAACTCGAGCGGTCCTCCTGCATTTTCTTGGTTTTCAGGGTAGCACCACCGTCGCGTGTGACGTATATGTAGCTCTGCCGGGATCATCTGACCGACTGTTGCATGGGCGGGTTGATCTGAGAGCGTTTTGAGGTGCAACTCGGCGGTGTGCACTACTTGCACGTCAGGGACGTCAACTGGGATGACGATACGTCTGCTGAGGACAGTTGGGCGCTCTGGTAATGTAAGGACGGGATGGCTCTGGATTTTGATTCATCACGTTAGCAATTGAGATCGTCTTATCAAGCATAAGACTCCACAGATGACCCTACCTTGTGCCATTCCATGAGCCAATCCCGAATCTCGTTCATTGGTTTCTTCAGGGCACCCAGCAATCCCTCCCAATGTACACTCTGATACGGCAACATCTCGATCTCCCGGATCAGCCCAATCACTTCCATATCGGAAGTTGACAGTTGAGTACGGAATGCCTCGACGAGGTGCGTTGTGAGCAAAGAAGTGTATTTGCGGAACTTGCTGGCCTCAATGTCTGCTTTGAACCTCTTCCTGACCGTATCCAAGCATTCGTCATCTATGCAGGTGAATTCGACACTCAGGCGTAACGAGCGCCGTGTCCCCGGCGAAGGTAAGCTATCGTTCCGTTGTTTGATCTTGTATAGTAGCGACGCTGGCTGCTTCGGAAAGACGTCAAATGCGACAGGCCCGGTGATGCTGGACTGGACGTCATAGTATTCCGAGCTCGGAATGCTGCAATCTAACACCCGCAGCGGGATCAGCATTGCCGGGCTGACTGTGAACCTGCTAAATAGAACATCATCCTTGAACATGTCCTGCACATTGACGCTGATGGGTAATGCAGAGACGATGCTGAAAACCGAAGAATACGCAAATTTTCCATGCTCGGTCTCGTATACCACCTCTACCCTGGCGGAGAGCATTGTGTGGTTCTCGTCGACGGTGTAGGGAATTCTGAACCTCGCGAAGGATCCTGCTTCGAACCGAGTGAATTCGAGATTCCCAGAGTCGTTGTTGGCATGTACTTGAATATCACCCTCCACGGTCTCCGCATCGGAGACTCGAAGTCGGAGACCAGCGGTGGCAGGCCGCACCCGAATCGTACCGGTTCTGATGTCGTTCCGGCCGCTTTCAAGCTCCAATTCAAGTGTACGCATCTCATCTAGATTGACATAATGAGGAGAGACGATTCTCGCTTGAAGTCCGTCTGGTGGAGTGAAGCAATATATGTACGGTCGGGTATCTTCTTCTTCTGATTCCAATGCTTGGCTGAAGCCGAAAGGAAATGCAGATTGATTTCCGCTGCCTTCTGAAAAGACGATATTGCCAACCCGCATCTCTATGCGGTCGACAAAGTACTTTCCTTGAAGTGTTGTCTGCAAGAATTAGTATAACCCTCGATTGCGAACAAAAAAAGAAAGGAGTTGTAAACAATCCTCTTACTGTAGAGTTGACCAGTATCTTCGTGAGTGAAGACTTGACCGTCACTTTGGTTGATGTCTCTATCCAGTGCTCGTTATTCTGCGAGCCATTGGCGCTGACAAGTCGAAGCTTGATGGTATCAATCTCAATCTTCTTGCCTAACAAGAACCGCAACGAGAGTTGAATTTGGAATCCATCTTTATCGTCATGAAGCACAATCGCGGGGTCGACGTGTAGATCAGCAAAGAAATCTGTCAACATGGCCGAAATTTCTTTATGGAGCGCCCCCGAAGCTTCAAACAGCTCGTCAACATAAGTAGAAACCGACGTATGCCCACTGAAGGTGGAAGAGGCCTCTAACGTCTTCTGTCTGTCGGTCAGACTCGACTGCATGTGCGCCGCGAATTTGGCAAGTAGGCGAAGAAGGATGCGGACGTATTCCTCAGTTCGCTTCAGTTCTTTCAAGCAGCGCGCATACATCTCCAACGTAACCCCTTCCAAAACGCTCCAATGCCTATTGCCGTAAAGGGGGGCAATCTGATGGAAGTAGGAGGCAGCAGCAGCGTAATCCGTTTGACGGAACCGCAAGACCGCAATATCAGCAATGGCCATCTCGGCGGAGTAGGTGCGATTTGCCGCGACGTAATGGCGGAACATCTGATCGGTGAGCTCCTCATACAGCGAACGGAAGGCCTTTCTTGACTTAAGAGAAGCGCGCAAGACACGAAGCTCAATACCGCGAAGAGAAAAGGTTGAATTGTTCGATTGTGACGAAGGCCCTTTGTCTTTCCTGTCCGGTTCATCGGTCTCGTCGTCCAGCGACACGTCTTCTAGGCCGCCTCCTTCCAATGCGCTTTTCTCGTCAAAAAGAAGACCGAGATCATTCCACTTTTCAGTCCAGCCACGGCGTGCAGCAATCTCCTCGAGAACCCGCCGTGCAAATGAGAGTAGTTCCCCTCTTCCAGAAGCCAGCTGTTCAGAGCCGGTCCTTGGAGCTACACGAGGAGCAGGTTTCTGAATGTCAGAGGAAATAGGTTGTTGACCTGCTTGACGAACTGTGGACGGCGAAAGGAGCGAGCTGGAACGCCGGGGTACATCTGGCCGGCTCTCCGCAACAGCAGCGGCGGCATCTTTCCCCGCAGTGCGCAGAGAAGACTCGGGAACAGTGAGGTTTGGAGTGAAAGTCTGAGTGAGGATTTGAGACGCGGCAGCATACGCCCAGGAGGAGACAAGGTTATTGATAACGTCCGCTTTGGCGACATTGTCCACGTCTGCTAGACCGCACTCCAAGTCATATCTGAGTGTCCGCGCGGCTGTGCCTATGAATTCTGCACTGCGTTCGCATATCTCTGCGAGGAGCATGAAATCTTCGGGTTTCTTGTTGTTTTTCCCTCCCCTTGAGTCAGTCTCTGTCTCCTTGTTGGCCAACCAAGGGGCTCTGGCTGCTCTTAGAAAAAGCGTCAACTGCCTTGAGAAAACATATACGCGAAAGTCGAAGATGGAGATGTTGTTCGCCAAGATCATGTCGCGATATGACTTCTTGCTTGAATCGAGAGGGAAATCTTGCTCGTCAATTGGCAGAATCGCAGTCAACGGTTCGTCATCTGCTTCGTCTGACTCGCCATTCGAAGGATCAGCGCTGTGGCTTGCATCTGCCGGCGCAGACTCTAGAGCTTTCATAGCTTTTCCCTTCCAATCTTGACTGCTCCGTAGCAAGGCACCGCCATGCTTATCACCAGCCTCCTGAAGCTGTTGGCGGATCGTAGTATCTAAGCCTACAGAGAGCTCGTCGTAGCCCACCAACGCGTCCTCGAACAGGCCGACGTTCTCGAACCCCCTCGCCAAGCCTTCCTTTAGAATGAAGAAAGTGCAGAAGTTCCAGCCTGGAAGACTCCGTTGAGAATCTTTCTCTTTGATATCCTCTTCATACTGAGATACCCGTTGGTCAAACGATGCCAGAATGGCAGTCTGCATCTTCTCGATAAGGTCCTCTATTTGATCGGCCAATTCATGCGGCTGCTGCGTCGTACCGGGCTTAGGAAGACGTAATTGCGCAACGCGGTCAACAGATGACTTGGACGAGCCATTGAAGTCTGCTTTCACTTTCTCCAGAACGGTTGTGGTGCCCCTGCCCCATTTCGAAGCCGTCGCAGTCTTCTCCACGCCATCCCCATCCTGCACAATATGTATGATAAGCCACTCAAACGCGTCGTGTTTCTCCTGGCTGCTACTCGCGGTGCCGGACAGCGGAGTCGGGCCATGCGCTTTGATCCATTCCCGCAGTGACTTTCTTGCGGTGGCTTTGTAGGATTCGTTGTCGTCGCAGCGGAGGAGGTAGATTTTCAGATACGGCGTCTGGCGCAAACCCGGGATTTGGTGCCGGCGATGTACCGTGACCGTACCTGCTGCAGCGTCGCTAGACGACTTACGCTCGTCGCTGTCATGTTTGGCGGGGACGAAATCGATGCGCAGCGACTCGATGGAGCGGACAGGACGACTGGGGGATTTCCAATGGAGGTTCTTCAATGGGAGCTTGCGCTCAATCACCGGCTGGAAAACGGGAAATAGACCGGATGGATCAGTGTACTCGACTGGGAGCGCGTAAGCGACCGATCTTGCCAACTGACGAGCGATCTCACGTACCAGTCACATTGCTTGAGGCCGCAGGTGGTGATGCGTCCATATTTCCCGTGGGCTATTGAGGATATAACATGCCAATTTCGAGGGGCATTCCGCTTCGAAACAGAAAGAATACCCTGGATATACCTCCAAAGGTCAACGAGAACGGCTGAACAACTACCGTGGCTCTGCTTGTCACCCTGGAAATATTGCGGAGTTGTGCCTCTGGAGTCCAGTAGATCTCCATCCACAGCTCCCCACCACACATCTTGGCACCGAAACGCCCCCTTTCAACAAGTAGAGTAGTATGAATGAATGCTCCAATATCTTTCATTTTTGTGGCTCATTACAGATAGACAAGGAGTGACATATTTTCATGGCATTCATTGTATTACAGAATAAGTAAATGTCTATCAGATTTGATCGAAGTTCCGCAGCGGAGCATGATTAGGTACAGCTCCTGCATCAAGGTTGGTCCATACGACTAGGAGAATGCGCCGAAGACATGATCATATCCCATCATAATGCAACAACACAACACCGACACATCGTGACAGACAAAGGATATGTAAGATGCGTGATTCGCTGAAAGATAAAAGGAGCGCCGGGTAGAGAATAGGAAAGAGAAAACAAAGGAAATTCCTAATTACCCACTTCCACGGCTCGATGGCTATAGCGAGCCTTTACAAATCCCAAGCCATCAGAAAACCCTTGCCAAATACCAGGAATGTAATTCCGAATCCATGCGCAGACAACGAGAAGCAGGAGGGGAATCTGAAAACCATTAGTAAGGGAATGAAGACAAATCGACAGCAGAAGATATGGCTTACCCAAATGAAATACAAGTTCCGATCACTGCCTAGTCCTTTCATCCGCCGTGCCTGTTGTTCTCTGAGTTGCCTTTGTTGCTCGCGAGAGATCAACTTGCCACCGATTCTTATATCTTTGATTTCTTCTTTGACTGGAGCGACCGCAGAGGAGGTCGCCTGGGACTCGAAGTGCAGGTCCACCGCCGCCTCAGTCGCTGCACGGAGCAGAGAGACCTTCTTCGCTCTCGATGCTTCTTCATCGGCATCTTCGTTGTGTGGATAAAGTTCCTCATAGGACGGCGGCTCTTGGGTGTTGGTGGCTGCAGTGTTGCCGGTCAGAAGGTCCCACCAGCCCTCCTTTGCGGACCAGGCGGTAGCTGGCCGGTGTGGAACGAGGTTCGTGATGCGCCGCATCATCGGATGAGCCTGGTAATCAGGTAAAGCTGGCATTGGTGGCAGTACTGGTAGGTTCGGAAATGCATTGGCAACGCTCTGCTGGAACTGATTGATCTGAGCTGCAAGGTGGTTCCGCCAGGCAATCAATGCGGCGGGAGGAGAGAAGCCTCGGGCATCCTCCGGCGATGGTTCCTGCTCAGCAGGTGTTTGCGCAGGTTGGATGCTATTTTCACGAGACAGTGGGTAAAATCGCGAAGGCGCTGCTGCGTCTTGATGGATGCTTGACCGTCTTGATGTGGAATAGAAGAAGCTGGAATCGTGCACGTTAGATTCAATTTCCGCGTCTGTTTCATCTTCGTTAAGGTCGTCATCTGAGTCATCGACAGTGTAATTGAAAGAGCTAGACGTAGAGGAACCATCCCAAAGAGAGTTGAGTGAGGCTGAACTGCTGTACCTGCGCCGTGTAGATGTCAATGATCCAACGCTACGTGAACGATAGTGGCGTGATGGTATTAGCGCTGCTTGATGAGCAGCAAGTGACGTCGCAAGATCAGCAGGCGTGAAGCCCCTGACACTGCGAGCATTGCCATTTGCACCAGCAAGTCGAAGTCTGTGGACAATGTGTGCATGGCCATTGAGCGCTGCAAGGTGCATTGGCGTGTTTCCGTTGTTGTCCTGCACGTCGGGATTGGCACCTCTTGCAAGCAATCCAGCGACGAACCTCGTCAGACCCAAAGACGATGCAAAATGGAGAAGAGTCTGTCCTGTGGCACTTCGTGAATTATATCTTGGCGGGCGCGGGCTATCGTCGAGATCGATATACTCAAGGTAGGTCAACATCTTCGAATCCAATTCGCTCGTCTTCCCTTGGGCATCCAATCCTGGGACCTGCCGCTGGTGACCGCCAGAGCTTCCCTGGTAATCCTTCTGAAGTTTGAATAGAGCGTTAGGATCACCGCCCATAATCTGCTGAGCGGTCTGGAACGCATCTGCCTGACTTCCTAATTTTTGTCCCAGTATTCCAAGGGCGAGGCGATACATTTGAAGCTCCCGGTCATCAACATAGCGGAAAAACTGCTGCTGCTTCGGCATGAGAGGCTGCGTTTGCTGCACCTGGCCAAACGTGGGATGCTCGTGTTTGAAGACAACAGCGACGAGACCCGGCTGAAGTGCCGGGGGAGTTAAACAGTTCAGACACTTGTCGCCCCAGAAAGTGGTTGTCGTTGCCAGAGTGTCGCCAAAGACAACCTCCATTCCGGGATAAAAACCGCTTCCCAGGAGTGTAACTTCGGTGCCACCAGTGATGGAACCTTCGGCAGGGACCAGCTTGTGTATGATGGAAGGCAAACGATTTCCCGCGGCCGTCAAGGGAGGCCACATCGTACTTGCCGACGTGGGGCCCATCGATAGATTCATCAGACTGTGGTCTTGGAAGTTATTGCGAGCAGAACCTCCAGGTGTTCCAGGACGGCTTGGTTGCGCTGAGTTAGGTGCTGACATCAATTGCTGTTGGACAATGCTATCCAAACTCTGAGTCTGGGCGGTGGGGTTGAAGAATGGGTTGTTATCGCCGCCGTTCGGCGTTGGCGGGCCAGTTCCAAACTGCCCAGACATGGCGCCGGATGTTACGAATGGCCTATCTATAGGCGAAGCAAATCCACGCGCAGACGGGAACTGTTGGCGACTGCCTAGTCCCGGAGAGGTTGCCAGACCAGACGATGCTTGTGATGTTTCGAGTTTCGTCATAGTCAGCTCAGAGGGCAATTTCCCTGAGTTGCTATGTTTGCGCCGCTTGCTCGAAGGCCCTTGGAACTCCGACGGGGATGCCTGTCTTGAAAGACTGCGCGGTGTATGAGAGTTCGGTGCACCATTAGCCGCATTTTGGGCCATGCCGAAAGAACTAGGTGTTGGAGGGTACTGTGGGTTGAGCCTTTGCTGAAGACCCTGCAAGTCAGTGGTGGAGTGCGAGAGCCGGAAGGATTGTTGCGTCGGATTTGCTCCTTTTGCTGCGTCAGGACTTGGGCCAGAAGGAAATACACCAACGCCGGGCAGCTGTGTCCCATCAGGCAAAGAAGGCGAAGGGCCGGGCGCTGGGTGTGCCGCGGGCGCATGTGTTTTGTGATCATCCGTGATCATGATGGAATTAGTTATCGCTTGAGCGATGACATTGTCCATGTAGTCCTTGACAGTGAATATAACCCTGGAAAAGCAAAAGAAGAAACAGTTAGTGGTGGATGAAACTTGAGCAGGGAGGGTGACACGTACTGGAACCCGAGCTTCTCATTCTGATGTCTGCAGTAGCAGGCTATCCGCATGGGAAGCTCTACCTGCATTGCTCCTGCAGGAACCGTCGGATCAGAGATATCGCCAAAAGATTGAGCGTTAGCCTTCGATGGTTCAGCCCAATCTTTGATTTCGTTCGTATTAAAGACGATCACTCTCTTATCTTCGTCTTTCTGAAACAGTTCGTCTTCCTCCGGTTTTCTCTGCTTCTTCCGAGATGCCCGCTTGCGTTCTCGCTGAATACAACCACTGCAGATCTTCACTTCACCGCCGTCTAATGGCTTATCTTCCTCTTGTGTATCGTCCGCTTGCCCCGAACTTGCACTCGAACGGCGATTAACAACCTCTCCTCTTGCTCTGGCGAACGCCTTCTTGAGCTTTTCTTGATCCTGCATTGCACTTGTGCAGACAAGGCTTGTGTGTAACTCCAGAATTTCCGGTGAGCGTTCCGTGGCAGGCGGCGCAAGAAACTTGGGCTTTGAGATAGTATGAGTTGGCAGACGGAGTTTCTTCACACCGGTAGGCAAGGGATAAAGTGTCAATTTGATGGGAATCTGGGTTTCCACACGCGACTTCAAAGATGTTGGATGAACCGTCAAGACAGGGCGCTGATCACACTCCGACTTGGAACTAGTCTGGCGAGGCGATGGCGCAAAATTCATGCCGAAAGTAAACCCATTCTGCCCATGATTCAGACCTGGTGACAGTGCCGTATTCATAGGAGAGCCGCCGTTCATGTTGATCCCCCGGAAATCCTCTAGCACAGACGATGGAGACTGTCCTCCCCACTGGCTAGAGGATGCCCTTCCGTGCATCGAAAGTTTTGATGCTGAAAAGGGCGAAGGTTCTCTGAGACCATTTGAAGCAAAAGAAGGGTTCGATGCAGGAAGCTGATCAGGCGACGTGAACAAGTCATTCTCATTTGGAAATAGGCTCCGATTATGACTTACAGGAGATGCAGACTGTCTCATAGGATTTGACGGACTTCGTGCCTGAGCCTTTGATCTCTTCTGCGTCGTAGCCTGCTGTGTGGTCTCTGTCTTCAAAGGACTCGGACTGCTGGCTGCGCTCTCAAAATCGAAGGCAGCGTCCATGGCCCTATTACTCGACTCGATATCGGTGTCCATAACAAACCCTCCCTCCATAGTGGGCAACGACGAATCGAAACCGAACAACGGTTCGTCTTTCATTGATGTTAGATCAGAAGACATCCAATCTTCGGAGGGCAAACCGTGAGGAATCATCGTGCTGTCACTATGCACAGCAGAGCCCATCGAAGCGACGCTGGGGTTACGGAGGTGGTTGCGCGGTGATTCCGAGGAAGAGCTCCGGCTGGAATTATCCGGAGAATTAGCGGGTGAGTCTGATGCCAAAACATGCGGATGTCTCAACGTCTCCGGCTCGTAGGGTTGTCTTTTCAGCGACAGCTCCGCCGGCGATAGGCACGATGTCTCCGCGTCTGCGATTGTCCGGGAGGAAGGGCCTCTGGCGAAGAGGTCATCGAAATCTCGACCAGCGTTTTCGGAAGACATCTGCAGCCTGGAGGGATCAAGGAAGTCCATGTCCGGGTCTCGGTATGGATTGTCCATTTCGTCGTCGATAATGATCGGATCCAACACGGGGAATGCGGGTGACGAGGGAGCCTCCACGGGTCCCATCCTTATTCCCTACGTGTCTGTAGGAAACAAGATGGATTGCAAAACAGCCAGATATCCTCTCGTCACTTATTCAAAAATGTGGAGAGAGTGCTCTGTGGTCTCGTGTCGCTCGATGGGGAGGACTCGGTGAGGGAATCAAGACGAGTGTGTTGACCGCAATGCGCCTCACGCAGCCTAGAAGGCCCAGCTTCTATCGACGATAACTTCCAACCATCGAACCCTTCGTAGTACAGACCAAAGATCGAGGATTTTATGAATCGAAGAAAAGTCGCGGGTTGCAAGGGGTTGTAGTGCGCAGGAAGTCGGCTGCAAAGTCAATGCCTAGCCCAGGTCTGTGCAGTAAAGTGGAAAAAGGAGGAGCAGCCCAGCAGCACGGATCGCTTGTCGAAGGAGATGTCTGATGCGGAAGGTTAGTCTGGGAATACAGAGGGGAGATAATGGACATCCCTTGAGGCGTTGTCGAGAGGCCGGTCAACGTGTTCTTGAGTCGAGAAGGGGCCTATCCACTCTCCTCTGCCTCTGTCCACGTTCTCTTCTCTGATTCTTCCTCCCTGACTGTACTCGCGGTGAAAGTCCAGCCATTTCCGCCTGTCAGAACGACACTAAGCCCGATTGGAAGGTTTGATTCAATGCCGCTCGCCGTGACTCCTAAGGCTCCAAGGCTCCAAAATTCGCAAATACGAAGCTCTGGACTCTCTCTCCCCAACACTCAACCACCTTACTCCATACTCGGTTACCTAGGTCCTGTATTGTTGAAGCCATGGGGCTTAACGTCCTTCTTACACCTCCCATGAACAGCGCGGGTATTCACGAAACTCGCTTCTTTGCTAATGTCCACTCTGAAACATATATATAGTATCTACGGGAGAACACGGAATGCATCATCCTCAAGACCCATGCAACTCGTCACGGCTGGCATGCCTAATTAGGCAATCATGATATCCTGGCCTCAGGGCTCAAGCGACTTCCAAGTCGAGAGCGAGGTCGGAGAGATAAGAGCCTTGACAGATCGCGCAGGCGCAGTTGATAAGAAGGTCTCTATCAATGTGGAAATCCCTCTTCTCCCAGGGGATTATTATAAATATTACCAACAGAACGACTCCCTGCCGATGTGACGCCTTTGAGCACTGTATTCGGAACTGCCAATGACCTGCCCCATCTGCTCCTACATCAGACGTCCAGATATTTGTTAGTAAGAAGGGCTTGAGCAGCTGCATGTCTAGTTTTCATGATTTGATTTGCTTCTTCTACTGGTACCTGTCAGTAAATTCTCATCAAAGTTCAGTAAGTACTTCATTACTATCGAGGATCAATTAGTGCCAAATGGACTAACAATTCTCCCGCCACCAGTCGGGAACATCCGCTATCGCGCAATCCTGGGGGTTGAGCGAGCATATCTAGAACAAAGTTTTGCACAGAAGGCAGCTCGAAGTCCCAACATGGACAGAGCAATGATGTGCTGTCATGGCCCAGGATGCAGTAAAACTGTCCCCAAAATTAGTAGTTACCTGTCCCCAGGTTTACTGTAGTCACCATGACACGGAGTATGGAGTACTATCATGGCCTATCCTCTCACATTACTATTTCTTTCCCAGATGGATCCCCTTTTAGTCTCTTACCTAGTTGGTTTCATTGCATTAATTACCAAATTGAGAGCAAGTCATCCCTGTGGGAAATAATGAAACGAACCTATAGTGATCCACAATCAGTTTTACAATGAAGGTTCGCGTCGTTTGACCTTCCGAACACACTTTTTTGTTTTCAACAATCTTGTCAACGATACTGTTGGAATAGACTATCTTTAACTCTGTCCATCAAAAATCGTAGTGAGACTGGCCAAGATCTACATTGTAGTTCAGCTGAGACGAGAAGTCCATCCACAAAGAGAACCCTCAGGCATACCTTGAGGATTGTTTGATGCCCCATCCTTAAGTGTCTGCTCCTATAGATACCCGCTGCCCTGCTCTCATCCTCCACACAGTTGCAGAGATAAACAATCAGCAGAAGTACCAGCTTGATTTGGAATCTCTCTCGCACTGATATCCCATTTATCACGATCAAAATCCAATTTATTTGTTCTTCCCTCATCATGCCGAGCCAGCAAGGTTCTCGTTCCGGCAACAGCAGAGCCGACATTCAACCGAAGAACAAGAGCGACACCCAGATCGCGAAGGACGCCGGATTCAACAGCATGTACGATTTCATGCTTTCGTACGGCTTGAAAATGGGCAACGACGATGATTACGAGGAGGCGAAGAACATCGTGGATCGTCTGCGACAGGTGGAGCAGGAGCAGTGGGAATATGATCGCAGCAGGGGCAGCAAGCAATAGCCCGTTGGATACTTCGCTAGAGATCAGCTCCCTGATGTTTCCATGGTATGTTTTTCCCTTCACTTTCTCAAAGCTATTCGGCTCATACTCAAGGATGGTGGAATCTAGTCGCATTTTTTTTCTGTGTGCACAACTGGGTTTGCGTCTGAAGTCAGCGTGACTTGTCCCTTCATGGCCGGATCAAAAAGAAGGGGCATTTGTATCATCATTCATGATACGAAGACAACGAAGACACGAAATTTCGAAGATTCCTGAGAGTGGATGAACGACATCAATTGAAGCACGACAGGTAGGATGGCTTTCTTTCAGTACGCCAAAGACGTGATTACGCAAAGCCGAAGCGCAAGGAACATGGAAAGAAGACCGACGATGACTCTATCAACAAGAAAATAATCGAGACTTTCTTAGAAGGGCAGTGGATCT
Source organism: Evansstolkia leycettana (assembly GCA_000787455.1). Classification (NCBI taxonomy): domain Eukaryota; kingdom Fungi; phylum Ascomycota; class Eurotiomycetes; order Eurotiales; family Aspergillaceae; genus Evansstolkia; species Evansstolkia leycettana. Next base: position 1,600 of record JSYV01000202.1, on the reverse strand, counting down.
AGTTAATGCCAACATTTTTCAATCCAAACCATTCTCCAATTGACATGAGTTCATGCTTTTCTGAAATGACAAAGATCCGCCCAAAACTATACACAGACCATACATTGAACCCTCCATGATCAGCCTCAATTACTATCCAGTATAATGACCTCCGCCTCAGCTTCTCCGATACTCTCAACACTCAGCTCATCCCCTGCATTAACACCAGAAACAAAAGCCCCATCTCCTTCGCCCAACACAGCATCTTCACGACCATCCAGCCGGATCTTCGCGTGCCCATTCTTGGTCATGGGTACATGAACATACACTTTCCTGTCGGCCTTGCTATCCACGGCATCCCCCGCCCCGACGGTCCATTTGAACCTCTTGTCGACGGCGATAATCCCCGCGCCCATGAGAAAGTCGGCGTGAATGGGGATGGTATTCGGAATTTTGGGGATGGCAGCCTGCTCATCCGCAGCCGATGCGTTCTTGCCCGCAGCGAGAGGAGACAGGATCGGAAGGAAAGCTTTCCGCTTCGCCTCTTCAGAAAACGACATGGTGTGGTATTGGGGAGTGAGTCCACGCGCCCATGGCAGGACCCAGATCTGAAGGAAATGGACCTCCTCGTCGGACTCGTTCATTTCAGAGTGCGCAATGCCTGAATGGAACGGCTAGTATATACACATGAAAAAGATACGAGAGGGGGAAAAAGGAGCTTTACCAGATCCACCAGTCGTGAATTGCACATCGCCTCTCTTCATCCTGTAGAACTGCTTTCCCTGTGCGCCTTCCGCGCCCTGCTTGATCATACTATCACGATGCGTGAGTTCACCACTCAGAATGTAGCTGAATATCTCTGCATCGCGATGAGGATGTGTAGGAAAACCGCTTCTGGCAGCTACACGGTCCTCGTTCAAGACACGCAAACAGCCGAAGTTCTGGAACCTGGGATCGTAGTATCCGGCAAAGCTGAATGTGTGATACGTATTCAGCCAGCCGTGGTCTGCATGGCCACGGGCGCCGGAGCGGCGGGGGACAATTGTTGCGTGGGCGAGTGCTTTCGACATGGCTTGCTTGATGGAAGATGAAGTAGTCATATGCGATTCAGATGCTGAATGCAATGATTCTTGCGCTTTCAACGGTGTCACCGTTGTAAATGACTTGAACAAGTTTGGAAGTGTGGTTGAGAAGAAGATCGAAATTGATGCGATGAGAAGAGATGAGAGGAAAAGAAGCAGCTTCATATAGCTTTGTGGGAAAAGGCATTCGATTGTTGGCGGGACCTTCGAGAATTGATGAGAAGATGAGATGTGCGTCCCGGCCTGTTATTACAATAGCATTTGTGATGCTCTACAAAATACATTGGCAGCAATTGATAAGAGCTTATAAGCCCAACAATGCGAAATGATTCCATGACGCGCAGCATTGAGATTGATAAAAGATCAGTCAGCATGAGGTAATGGTTTAATAAATCTCATTGGTCAATTTCTGCTGATGGGTCTTTTTTGAGCTTATCAATAGTAGTTAAATAACGTAATCCACAAGCGAGCGGATCACCCAACGCGACTGCGCGTACGATATAGAAGTTTAAACTGTATTTTCTACCCAACACAGCAAT
>JSYV01000201.1:0-16345 GCA_000787455.1 Evansstolkia leycettana | reverse complement strand
AGCTGATGAGCATGGTCAGGAGGAATAGGGGATTTCGCCGGCTCGCTCGGTGTCGCCGCTCGCTTGGTGTCCGATTACGTTATGTGCAGAGTACAAGGGATATACAACAGTACAAGTACGTAGTAGAAGATCTAAAGCTGGACCGATGATGATATCAAATTAATCTATTTGCTGTGCATCTGCAAGGTGTGGTCGAATCTCTAGATTTTCAAGGCAAACAAGCAATCAAGTTCAACAACCGTCTTGATTCTTTGCGCACTTGCATCCATCCCCCTTCCTCCACAACAACGATTTTCCCATCGATGCACACCCGTCGCCATCTCTCATCCTCATCAAGAAACTCGATCTTCATCCCCTCGATCTCTTTGTACATGACACTTTTTTCACGCACATGCTGACCACCTTGGTACGCCAAAGTCATGAGATGCATCGCCTCATCCGGTGGTATCGGGCCAAAGTGAACTAGGTGCAGCCGGCCATCCAGCAGCGTCGCTGATGGTGAAATGATAAAGTCCTTCTCAAGCTTCGAGACCGCCGCAACCAGCACGTACATGTGTTCTCTGTGCTCCATCGTTTCAACCCGCTCTTCTCCGGTTTCGCTATTCAGCTGGATCAAGCTGATTACGCCTTTATATTTATGAGTCTCATCTCCACTCGATGGGTAAAGGAGCTCTCTCGCGGCCATCTTGAACCTATCTGCACCGAATTTGCGGTATTCGGTTGTATCGCTTTCCGCCACCAGTGAAGCGTGCATCCCCCAGCTTGCAACAACAGCCCCGTATACCTTGGGTGAACCTCTTGGATGCTCGGCTGGAGAACCACTTCCTATAGGAGATCGGTCTTGGCCTTCTTCGGTGACATACCGCGCACCTGAACTGAAACTGGCGACGAACACGGGCAGCGGCAGCGGGCTTCCTCGAAGTAATGCTCTTAGTCCAGAAGCCGGAGACGCGAGTAATCCAAGAGAATTCGCCATGGCATTTCCTGTTCCTGTAGGGATCAACGCGATGCTGGGAGGCGCAAGTAATGTCTTATCAGAAGCATTGTAAAAAACGTCAATCACGTCTAACAAGCCTCCGTCACCAGATAGGAGTATGATGGTTTGAGGAACACCCTTCCGGGCGTTGTCGAGGAGCTCTGATCGAGCCAGGTCAATAATTGTTCGGTCAGATTCAGTCTCATGGACTCGATAGTTGACAAGTCGCAGAGCGTGAAGAAAAGGTTGAAGGACGTTTTGGTAAAGACTTTTGGCAAGTCCTGTTCCTGAGAGTCGAGAGATGATGATGTTTATGGCCGCAGAATCCTGGCCGTGAGAGACTTGCAGATGACTGGGAATTTCTGTGCATAGAAATTGTGATAGAACTGCGGACGGTACAGCTGTAGTTTGAATGCTCCTTAGGCGTACAGTGGCTTTCTGGACATCTGAGTTTTGTTCTTCAGAGTCTCCCTGGAGAAATAAGATCCTGTATGTTTGCTGATCTGGCGAGATGCAGACTATACTGTCGATGCCAACCTCGATATCTTCCTGAGTTCCCAGATTTCTGCACCTAAGACGGCCCTGTTGTAACTGAACTTCAAATTGACCCTCAATCGAGGGGCCAGGGGTTGAGATTTCCGCCATTTTCTATTAGCATGAGCAATAACCAGTGTCTAGCAGCTTTGCCCGAAAGCGAAACATAGTCCCCAATTACCTTAAGTCTCCGTCGTTTTGACACTTCCAGGACGTCCTTGGAATTTAGAATTAGTAGAGAAGAACGGAAATCCAGAATGGTTTGAACGGAAAAGGAAAAAAAAAGAAAGAAATCGAGAGGCAAAAAGAGCCAGGCGCAGAGAGAGATGAGACTATCAGAATGAATCGGGGAAAAGAAATTTCGACTCACCAAGGTCTGGTGTACCGTGTAAGGACATTGACAGCAGCTTACAGCAGCGAGACAGTTTGGCGGGGCAAGGGGCGGATTTGGCTTAAGCAAGCACAAGGTCATCTAGATGCATTATTGTTTCAAATAAATTAATTGTTTGGGGTTTTCAAGTAGACTAGTAGTTACGTTACTATTAACTAAGTGGCTAACAAGGCATGAAAACTAAGGAGCTAATTCTAAGACTGAAATAATGTCAAGCAAGCTTAGCATCCTTCTCCCTGCGCCTTGACAACATAGAGTGCACACTGTCGAAGAAAACACCAAGGTGTTAGGGCAGTAGGGATGGAGTAACCCCTACTAGTGCCTAAAGGGCTTGAAGCACCGTGCCACTTGCATCTCTCCATCCAAAAGTCTTCAAGAAGGCGACACAGTTCTCCCAAATCGATGCACTCTACTCTGACCTTGAAGCATGCTTATCACTCAAGTTGACCGCAATGAATGTCTTGGGGAGTTTGACTCTGCAAATAAAGGTCCTCAGTCGGGATTCAAGGAAGAAAACAGGGTGGCAGACCAGATGAAGAACTTACGTGTCAAATTTCGCTTTGAGCGTTTCGATAACCTCTTTCCAATCTTGATGAGCAGTTAGACTTCTTCGGGGAGCACAACCTATGGCATGCCTGGAGTCCAGTTGCACATCGAGTGGATCAAATGCATGGCAGCCGGGACTGATAGAGATGCGGATCGAATAGGAGTTTGTCGAAGACTCGCTGTCTTTGGCTTCATAAAGCTCGAAACAAATCTGCGACAGATAGTCTAATTCTGGTATTGCGCTTCTGGCGATCTTCGTCTGAATTCCACCCTCCAGGATGCAGTTGAGAAGAGTGTAGATGTGGGATTCCTTGGTAAAGTAGAAGAACGACTTGGCGTCGGGCGAGGCCTGAACCTCCTCCAGATCCCGGACAATCTCTTGAAGGAGCGGAAGAGACGTCAAGAGCCCGATTTCGAGCTTCTCGCTGTCAGTGATACCGTACTCCTGAGGTGTCACGTAGTCAAAGAGAACTTTAGCCAGCTTGTAGAGTTCTCTTAGTTTGGAAAGCCTCTCGTCCATTTTGGCTTTAGTCGCACTAGAACCAGGGTACAGTTTGAAATAGTGATCGTATGAATCATCAAGGGCCCGAATATGCGGCATGGCTTCAAGCGCATGGATGCGTCTTTTCAAGCCTAGTCGGTGCGCGAACGTCTGATTGTCCGTACGCTCGTCCGGCTTATCATGCGTAATAGCTTCCGGGATGTTCTTGCTCTCACCAAGGGCATCGTTGCTCCAACTTTCCTTAAGATTACCTTCACTCTTGTCGTTGTCACTGTCGAATCCATCGGGAGGCATGAATACCCATTCAAGAAATTGGCGGTTATGGAGGGCATCAAATTTCATGCTGTCATACAGCTCTGAGAGCTTACTGGGATCAACCTTTTCCGTGTCGCAGAATTCGGCGAAGAGCTTCTCCCAACGCTCTTTGAAAAGGTTAGGATCCTCGCCAGCGCACCAGCGTCCCTGAATAGAAGCTGAGGCAAGATTCTCCGATCCGTTCGGCTGATCTGATGCCCTGTTTGATACCGATGCACGATTAGGCGAAGTGTCAAGTTTTTGGAAATTGTACCGCATCACGCGGCGGTGAAACTTCATCAGCTCAACAACCGTTGCAAGGACAATTGAGGGTTCTGGGATATTGCGGTCTTTGGGCCACGCGAACTGCGAGGGCGCAGAACCCTCTCTCAGAAGCAGCTTCAATTTCTTTTTCACTTTATCCATGACGTCCTTGGCAGCATTGGAGTCGTCTAGAAGGTCCTTTCGAACTTGTATGAAATCCTCAGGGAGGTCGTTTTGGTCAAGAAACGAACAAGCCCAGATTTGTGCTTCGTTTGTGGTCAGCATTTATCGAACAGAATGCAGTGTAGATACTTACCACTAGTGCTCACTCTTCGTTCTGAGCTGGTGAAGATCCTGACGTTATTGAGAGCTTCCCGGTTCATCAATTTCAAGTCGTCCCGCATGTTCAGCCCAAGATCTTGTGACTGATAACGTGCCGCATGGGTTGGCTCTCCTCCCCATTTGATAACAAGTTGAAGCTTATCCAGGACAAGGTCATTTTCAGCGGCTGAGAACCTCGAAAATGTTGCTCCAGATATTGAATCACTTCGCGTCTGAGACCTTGTCAGGTTCTCGGTATCTGGAGTGTCCTCATTCAACACTGGTGATATCGGCTCTTCGGGAATTCCTTCAGCAGGAGGCGTCATCACAGTGACTGACGAGACATGTTCACGCATCTCCTCAGGTTTCCGTTTCCGGAACATCGGCTTGATCTGAACTTTGGTGCCCGGCCAGCCTCCCTTCTTCTCTAACGAAGTACGGAGTAACTTGAGCTTGTCCATATCTTCAAGTTTCTGTTCCATTGCAACTCTCACCGCGTTTGAAACGCTGGCCAAGGCAGCCTCACCTTTGATCACCACCTCTTCTTGATGGCCCTTCAAAAGATCAACAAACGGCTGGCTATGAAAGGTAAATTTGAACTTTTGCTTGGGGGTACGATCTGCATGCCTTATCACCGCTACCATGCCTTTCAATTTCCAAGAGTGTTTGGCAGCTGGAGGGGGCGGCTGCGCACCATCAGTAGGGACGTGCGTCGAAGAGATGGGTGATTTTGCATTCGATGGACTGTAACCCCGAGAAGCTTCGGAACCGTCCCTGGATTGATACGCGTTTAGATTACTTGGAACCTCCGTGTTATCAACATTGGGAAATGAAGCCGCAGGTCCGGCAACTGCCGGCAAATCGGGAATTCCAACTTCAGGGCTCTTATTGCCGTGCTGGCTAGTGTATAGTCTTGATGTGCTCGGCGACTTGAGCAGAGTCTTCAACGTATGCCTATGAGACACGGTGGTGCCTCTCCTAGAGTGACCCAGGTCCGGGGAAGGCGGCTCCAATGGTTCTAGTATTCCCTCGCGTCTGCGCTTCTCCTGCAGAAACATATCTCTGAGGATGTGAGCACACTTGTCGTAGTAATCGTTGTTGTCCTTGACAAAGCTCCAGCCATTGACGTCAATAACGTAGCTCCTCTCGCCAACTCGAAGCATATCGAAGCCACATATCCTCTGACCGAAACCATTGGATATCTTTGTAGCAATTGCTGCCTCTTCCTTGCTCAGCTTAGTGATGTACCTTAGCTCCTTACCATGAGTATTGCGGCGAACGAGTCCGTCGACAACAGGAGACTTGCGGGTTTCCGCATGGCAGAAATCAGGTCCTACTGTGTAGGCCTTGACATCCTCGGCATTATCGACTCTTAAAAACTGCTCGTACAGATAGCTGGAGTCTGGTTCAGTCACAGACCGGGGGATGGTCAGATTAGGATCGTAATCGGAGCTTTTGTTGCCAACTTTGCGGAAAAGTCTTCTGCCACCACCCCCGTACTGTTGATCGTTTGGAAAGTAAATATGGATATTGTGGTCTTCGCCGTTCACGGGCTTTTCAACGAACGGTTTCTTGAAGACTCTTCCGTCAACAATTAGAGACTCCCCATCCTCCGACATTAAGACAGATTGAGTTTTAGCAGCACCTCCTCCGGTTCCATCTTCAGGACCTTCAAGCTTAACGCCGGTCAGTCGATACACGTGCTGGGCGAGTTCCGGGGATTCCAGGGTCGGTCCACCATCACGATTAACTTCAAGTCTCCTCGGCGTTGGAACACCCATGTGATCGAGGATCTTCAAGCACAGTCGCCGATCCCAGAGGACTTTCTGCATAGGCAAATCATTGACACAGAAAGGTTTTCGAAGTTTTGCATATGCAATGGCTTTGTCTAGGGGGAACCCATCGGAGAAAAACGCAATCAAGAAATCGCACACTGGCCAATTTTCGACGTCTTCATCAAGAATGACCTTATCACCAAAGACAATCACTTCAAAATCCCCCTTTGACTGGAGCCTTGTGAGGATGTTCTGGCTTGGCTTGCTACGAGCTTTCACATCCAGAGCACAAACGCCAATCTTTCCAAGTACCGCACGGGAAGGTTCATGTTCACTGATGGAACTGGCAGCTGTGCTCCCACTGAATCGTCTTGGAGCTCTGCTGGAAGATCGAGTCGAGTGAACAGCACGATGTGAGGCGCGACCCTCTGCTGAGACAGGTTGGGATGTATTGCCTTGCATCATAGAAGCATTGGGCTGTGGCGAAGCACTGCTTTCAGAGTCTGAGATAAGATTAAATGAAGGTTTGACCAGATGTTCAGGGCCAGTGCCTGAAGAAGCTGCAGGCCCTTTGAAAGCATCCTCTGGAAGGCTTTTGAGGGAACCAGCATCCCCTGGGGAACCACTGCTTGGACCGTTACCATGGCCCATTTGAAGAGCGGGCCCGAGAGAGTAGATAGAAGAAGAAGATAGGCGATTTGTATCTCTGTCTGTGAAAAGAGAAGCGCTTCGCATTGCAGAAGGCCAAGGAGATGGCTGGACAGAGTCGGTAATTGATGTCATAGACACAGATGAGGGGAGACTGCTTTTGCTCAAACCGACACTGGGTTCATCTGGCCCGCAGGTCGGTGCATTTCCAGTGCTGGCCATGGGAGCTGCTGGCTTTGGAGCATTCAGCTGCTCATTGATTTCCTCTGACAATGAAGCTGTCTGGGGTGGGAGATCCAAGAGCCCTGGAGAATCAAACTCGGTGCTCATTGTAGTTCCAAAAATCAACTGAACTCTAAATGATTCGTTTGAATAATCAGAGAGACAGTGAGAGTATCTCTGTCCTGGTCACTGAAGGATAGAGAACTTGCCTGCCCAGTCCTCTGTTGAGAAGATGAGCAGCATTCACCAGTGGAGCAATTGAGCTCGATCAGTAGTGGGTCATTTGCTATCTGGCGTGCTCATTTCATTTCATTGAAGACTAGTATTATCAATCAGCTGAAAGACCTACAGAGTGCTCCCATCCAGCATAAAGCAGTCTGCAGGAAGTTCAGTCCGCATCTTGAAGATGATTGCCGCAGTTGGTTCCAGGAAGGTTGACGTCCCATCAATACTACCTAGGTAATACCCTTTTTCCAGTTTTCCTTACTTTGTGGGCCGTGGAAGCTCTTTTAGATCCATTTTATTGGTGGTTATCCCAAGCGTTCCAAACAATGAGAAGAAAATGTGAACAATACATACAACCAAAAACAAAAAAAAAAGGAGATCGGTATTACTGCTGCTTGCCCCAGCCATGCAGGTCATAAGCAGCGGTTGATACGGAAGTACGTATACTACTAATAGAGATGACATGATTGTGGTATTAATTATTTGCTTCTCTTTGCCCATGCATGAGCGGGAGAAAGCAACCAGAAGTGGCCCAGACTTTTTTTTGCCTTTTCCTACCCCGATTTTGGTAAGTACACAAGCTAAGAATTATCAGTACTATTAGGCTGAAGTCTACTCACGACCGCCGCCTGAAACTTTTTTCTCAACACATTTATATTTGTATCTTGCGCAGACAAACCGCCAATTTTGTTCAGCGCCCATTGCGCTGTCTACTGTATTGATCATAATGCCTTCCATTGATGGCGAGACATTTGATCTACCTTTAGCGAAAAGGCAAAAAAGAGCTGCTGAAGATCCGGATCTTCAGAAACTGCCGCGGCGCGATGGTTCCAAAATTTTTTCGCCTTTCCGAGTATGTTGATGCGAAATAGTCTGTACCTGTGACTTTTTTGGCTGACTTTTGTACGAAGACATTAGGCCTGGTGTCGTCGACAACTGTTCCATTCACTTCTGTCCGCTTAGGAAAGTCCACATTCCAGATCACAACCTCTGTGGGACGGGCTCTGCAAACATACGATGTACGACGCGGCCTAAACCTCGTTTTCCTCAGTCGGCCTCAGACTCCCGAAATCATTACCGCAACATTTGCCTGGAAAGACAAAGTTTTCGCTGCCTGGGGTAATATTCAGCCAGGATCACCCGGAGGAGTGTGGGTTTTCAAACGAGGCAAGAAGATTGCGTCCTTACAACGACCTCCAGAGCCTGTTGAACCGATCGAGCAGTTGCTGGTTTTCGGATCGTGGATTGTTGGTTGCTGTAGAGGGAAGGTCGAAGTATGGAAGTCCGGATCATACGAACATTATACGACTCTCAATCCCCCAGGCACTCAGGGTTCGGCCGGAGGGTCTATTTACAGCGGCACAGTATGCAATATGCCCACCTACCTCAACAAGATCTTTGTTGGGAGATTTGATGGACGTGTTGATATATGGAACGTCAGAACCGGAAAGCTGCTGTACTCCATACTTCCAGCGTCTTCCAATACCGGCGCTGTCACCGCGTTGCAGCCAGCTCCTGTGCTATCGCTTCTTGCTATCGCTCACAAAAATGGCGCTCTCTCGATTCATAATGTTGAAACGGATCAAATTACTCTTTCCCTGCGATCAGCTTCGTTGAATTCTGCGCAGATTACCTCGATTACCTTCCGGACCGATGATCGAGGAGCAGGAAAAGATGGTCGGGAGGCAGGCGTAATGGCAACAGCTTCAATTGGCAGCGGCGACATCATGCTGTGGGATTTGAATAATGGAGGTCGAGTGGCAGGTGTACTACGCGGGGCTCATGCGGTCTCTGGTGATCCGACTGGGTCCGGAATCAATCGAATTGAGTTCTTAGATGGACAGCCTGTGCTGGTCTCATCTGGGATGGATAACTCTTTAAGAACTTGGATCTTTGATGAGACACCATTCTCGCCGATCCCTCGGCCGCTTCACTTGAGGAGCGGCCACGCTGCTGTGATTACCGCACTGGATTTTCTCCCTGTCCCGTCTGACGGTTCGGAATTCGGCGGCAAATGGTTGTTGAGTGCAAGCAAAGATTGCAGTCTCTGGGGTTTCAGTCTACGGAAGGATAGTCAGAATACGGAGCTGTCGCAGGGTAATCTCGTGCAGAAGTCAAAGAAGCTAGGAGCTTTGGCATCGAACAAGAGGCTCGAAGACTTCAAAGCTCCAGAGATAACGTGCATTGCTTGCTCTCTTAACCGAGATGGAGGAATGGGCGTCACCACTTCAGGTCCAATCTGGTCAAATTCCAGGTTAGGAAACACAGATGCGTCCAATCCAACTGGCTGGGAAAGCGTCATCACCGGCCATCGTGGCGACAAGTACGCTCGTACCTGGTTCTGGGGAAAGAAGAAGGCGGGCCGATGGGCGTTCGAGACTGGTGATGGGACAGAAGTCAAGGTATGTAACCCACATTGGGACTGAAGAAGCAGCCAGCTCATCGACATTACAGAGTGTCGCCATTTCTAAGTGCGGAACATTTGCCCTTGTTGGATCTGCTGGTGGCAGCATCGACATGTTCAACCTGCAGTCCGGTGCACACCGGCAAAGGTTTCCCCCACGACTACCGTCATCCTTGAACAACAAGAACCCCACTCCCAGAGGGGCAGCGCCGGGTACTCCTAGCCCTTTTCGAATCGCTCAAGGCAGGCACACAAAAGCGGTCACTGGGTTGATGATTGATGGGTTGAATCAAACCGTCATCAGCTGTGGACTTGACGGAAAAGTCAAGGTGTGTCGTTTCCTGAATCCCTGAATCCGTATGGTGCAAAGCTGACAGTCCTGTATCTAGTTTTGGAATTTTCTCTCCGGACAGTTGGTTGACGAGCTCGATTGGCATCCAATGACTGCAATCACTGGCCTCCGGTATAATGGTGCCAGTGAGCTAGTCGCTTTCAGTTGTGATGATCTTTCTATTCGCGTCGTTGATATTGAAACGAGGAAACTTGTGCGTGAGTTCTGGGGCTGCGTAGGTCAAGTCAATGACTTTACGTTTTCCAACGATGGGCGATGGATCATTGCAGCATCAATGGATTCCATCATCCGCGTATGGGATCTGCCAACTGGCCATCTTATTGATATCTTCCGGGTGCCCAGCACCTGTACGAGCCTTGCAATGTCAGCAACGGGAGAGTTTCTAGCCACAGCCCACGCGGACGGAGTTGGAATCAATCTCTGGACTAATCGCAGCCTGTTCATGCCTGTTTCGACTAAGAACGTTGACGAAGACAGCATCACGGTTGTTGATACGCCGACGGCATCTGGCGAAAGTGGCACCGGTCTCATTGAGGCTGCTTTTTCCGAGGACTATGAAGAGTCCGAGGCTGAAGGCCCGGTACTTTCTACCGAGCAACTTAGCCGGGACATGGTGACTCTTAGCGTTGTTCCTAGGAGTAGATGGCAGACGCTACTGCATCTCGATGTCATCAAGGTTCGCTTTATCCGCTCTTCCATCATTCTTCTCGTATGTTGCTGACGTAACGGTAGGAACGCAATAAGCCAAAGGAAGCACCAAAGGCACCCGAGAAGGCGCCATTCTTTCTTCCATCACTTGTGAAGACAAATGAGGCAAAATCAATTCCTGGAGACATTGGAACCAATCAGGGAGCTGATCTTGAAGTTGCCACGGAGAGCACACCAGCTGAGCGTTCGCAGATTGCAAGATTGCAACGCGCGGGTACTCCTCACGCTGCAGGCTCCCGTTTCACTACGCTCTTGCGGTCTGGCTATCAATCGGGTAATTTTGAGCCGTTTGTTGAGCATATGAAATCGCTGCCTCCGGCAAAAGCCGACCTCGAAATACGATCACTTGACCCTCGAGTGCAAGATGGTCGCTCGGAGTTATCAGACTTCGTCGGTGCTCTGACTAGTCGCCTGAGGTTGAAAAGGGATTTTGAGCTTGTAAATGCCTGGATGGCGGTGTTTCTGAAGATTCACGCCGATGTTATTGGAAAGTGCTGCGATGCAGATGCAGATCAGGATCATGCGCTGAGAGAAGCTCTTGTCGCTTGGAGTCATGAGCAACAGCGAGAGGCAAGACGGCTGGCTGAACTAGTAGGATTCTGCCGCGGTGTAACAGGATTCTTACGGTCTGCACGTTAAAAGGACTTGATGTGCATCTGACGATTTCGATTAATACATAGAGGATGGAGAGATGTGGATATCATGTTCTATCTTACATATACGTTTCATTGTCCGACTCGACGGTAATTCCTGATTCCTCAAATCATCATTAGAACATGCAGGATTCGTTGATGTAATGGGGCAAGAACTTGCTGTAGACATATTTGACACAGCAACAGCGATTAGGGCATGCACAGAGGAACATGAATATTATTGACTTCTGAGAGGCAAGATGGAAGTAGGAAGGCCATATGTGGCAGAAACAGAATGGTAGCAAGTAAAGTGCTGTCTTGTAGGTGAGGCCTTCTTTAGCTAGCTAGAGTAGCCCTTTTGACGACTCGAGATGAAGCCCTTAACTAGACGCCGATGAGTTACGTAGTATTTCTCATGCACCCTGTTCTGAATAAGTGACCTTCACTCTAGCTCATTGCTGTCTTGAAATTGCTGCACCAACTTTTTATTACTTGATTGACATACTAGAAAACCACAATGTATAATGAGCACATGACTGATAAATGATGAATATGTATCCCTGAGACACCATAATCGATTCCCGCTGGCCACCTGATTGCATGCTATTTCTCATGTCCTTCGGGCCGAAAACCACACAGTCGTTCAAGGTAAGTCTGCAGCAAGCAGATTGTATAAGTTGTTGGGGTCAATTTTGCTAGGTTGATTGCCACCTCTGTGACATTGACATTGTTCAAGTGATGGTATTTCAGTTGCCACTGCCTGTTCATTGACTCTTGGGGACCTTCCTTGAATATCCCCTGGTTCGGGAGAGACATGCTCTTCGATCACACGAAAAAAGCAGTTCACGAGTTCACTGATAAACTCAGGACTCTGGGATTCTCGTGTGGTCTCACGTCTTGACCTCATCAATACATGCAGTGCTGGGAGGCCATCAAGTATCTCCTTCATCCTGTCCATAGTATCTCCAGACATCGCCGTAAGATCAATGATTTGTTTTAGAATCCTGAGCGAATAGAGAACGGACTGAATCCGAGCAAACAGATGCACATCTGACCAATTCAGCTTGTTTCCCATATAACCTTGTCTGAGAAACCTGCCTAACTCCCCGGGAGTTGGAAATTTCGCCCCATCCATATGCCGGTGAATTTCGATGAGGGCAAACAATCTCCAATAGCTGGGTGAGGTAGCGTCACCATGAAACGACGTCCTTACCGAGTTGAAAAGCTTCAGAAAAGACATCGATTCCGCAGCAACGTGACGCTCATCCCCGAACGGCTCCCTGATAACAACCATTCTCCCACCTCTTCGGACAACTTCCTCCAAAATTTCGAATCTGTTGGAGACTGGGCGGGATAGATTAAGAATAGTGTAAGCGAGGATCCTATAACATCGACCGTCTTCCCATGCACATCGTCTTGCGTGGTCTTCGTTTAAGATCGAAAGGTACATGCGAGGGCCTCCTTCCGCTATCATGCTCCTAGATTCATACTGCCACAGAAGTTCTGATATCCTTGTATCAAGTACTCGTGGCGGTTGCCTTATGCACGTTGGGCCGATCTGCCGACCCGAAACTGCTTGATACTCCTCCACGAACTGGTGATATAACGAGTTGTGGTCCATGGCTGAGCCATCATTTCTGGATCGCTGTACTAGCTCTCCTAGACTTAGATTCGGGCTGCGTTGCAATTCGTATGCAAACCGCTGGAGACTTGAGATGCCCAATCTACGTGAAAGTAAATGTGGGCATAGCCTTAAGGCTTTAATCTCAGCATCCTCTGGTCTGTGTGGGTTCCATCGAACCATTTCGACTGAATCCAGAAATACAACTGAGCCATGCAGTCCAAGGTCATAAAGAAGAAGATCAGAGTCGTTTGTCAAGATTGTGGAGCATCTCAGACGTGCAATAGACGCACACTCGACATCAGCTTCTCCGGGAACCATCTTCGTGATATTTGCCCATGGAAAATCTTCCGAATCAGCTAGGCATAAACACTGTTCTTGGCCCACTTCCTTCGCGATGTTCTGCTTGTTCCAACGCAATTTTAAGTCTTCATAGACAGTTGCTACCATGAACGGATTCTCTGGAAGATTCTTCTTCTTTGAGTCAAGGTTTCGACTTCTCAAAACCTTCTCCGCGGTGATACTGTAATCGACAGCATCCCTATTGGAGATGGTTAGGCTGTCCCGGGTCCTGGAGCAGAACAACTCGAGCTTGCGTCTCGACTTCTCCAATCGGAATAAACGTATTTCACGCTTCGATGGGGGAAGGGCCCCATCGAAGCAGATATTATGTCTATTATCAGTCAACAAGGCTAGCTTTTAAACAAGAGGGTCATCTTGCTCACATCTGTACGCCCAAGTTGGATACCTGTAGAAGGTAATTCATTACGCCAATACTTACCTCGTTGCATGTCGGCTGAGTATCGAGTGAGTTAGGATTCGAATTCATCCAAGATAACAAACGCTGGAATACATGGTAAACCAAACTAGGTCCATCGATGACCACCGACCGTATCGATGTGGTTCCGTCCGCCAGAGATCTGTCTTCCCTAGCTCCCAGAGCCACTGGCTCGGAGAATGGAAACAGATGTTTTGTTAGATGTGGAATACCCATTTAGTCGCCTTTCTTGCAATCCAGCTAGTGCGAAGAAATGGAAAATCTGGCCTCCACTGTTGCTACCGCATTTCCTCTCAGACGAGACACAAAATGAGACGAAGTAAAACAAGTAAAGTGACGAGGAACTTTGAATCTGAAAACGGACCTTTCGAATGTTCTTGTATTCTGAACTTCAACAATGGGACATTGGGTCATTCGAGGTCACGGCAGTTCATATACGCCAAGGGCTAGCGTATGTGGTATGCACTTGAAATTCCACCTGATTCTCTGCCACTACCCATCATAAGACTCGTGTGATTGAAGTCTTAGACCTACCCTCTGCACACTGCCCTCAGTGGCACTTAAGCAATGATAAGGGGGCAGAATGCAGTAACTGGCCCTTTATACAGCCCTAGTGTCTCCAGGATATAGATGAGGCCGACAGTTGGAAGTGGGTCCGGCCACAGTTGGAACGGAAAAACTATTCCAACTATCAATAATGGTCTGTGCACAGTGGCCTCAAGAAAAAAATTTACCAATACATTCCCTTTCAAGAATAAATTTCATTACTAATAGGTGCTATATTAATATATCTATCTTATTATTATGCAGCCTAGCTACTAGGTGGTATTTAGCTAAACTCATAGAAGATTAAAAAAATTAAGCTATAAACTAGATATATTAAGGAAGGGTGGATTTCTTTATTAAAGAAATAATTTAAGATAAATACTATAACCTATAGGAAATATATAAGATAAAGACTTTATAATATACTTAGTATAATAAATACATATATTAGTAAAATACTATAAGCATTTATATAGGATATTGTGAGACTTATATAGATATTTAAGACTAAGAGTCTCTATAGCTAGCTACTGCTAGTCTAGAATAAATTAGCTCTAGATCTTAAATAAGACATCTATATACCATAAACCACAACTATTAATATAATTTAGATAAGCTTAATGAATCCTTTACTATATAGCAAGAAATATCATACAAACTAGTAATATAATTTAATAGTATTAAGATTTTTATTAAACTATAATTAATTATGATTTAAGAAGACTATTTTATTTTATATGTTATTTTAATTATTTGGTTTTTATCTAGTAATAACATTATTTATAAATATTTTAAGACTCTAACCTTTATTAAAGAAAATTTAATATATAATAATATTTTATAATAGTATATTAATTAAGCTAATTAAAAAGATTAATCTTTTTATTCAAAATAAGACTTCTATAATCTACTATTATATTTTAATATAGTTAATTAAATATTATAAGATTTATATATAAATTTATCTAATGATTTTTATATTTTTAGTAGTTTTCTTATGACTTTTATAAAAGTTTTAATAGATCCTTTCAATTATTCTTTTTAATTTATAAAAAAATATTAAGGCCTCCATATAATATTTAATAATAGTTAGTGATATAGACTATTTTTTATTAAGAATATATAACTAAGATTTAATACCACTTTGGAAAATATTATTTTTATAAAATAGCTAGCTAATATATTTTATAATTTTCTTTAAATAAGATTTTATTAAATTATTTTTTTAAATAATACTTTAATCTTCTATAATAAAGATTTAACATTAATAATACTATTTATAAACAAGTAACTAAGGAGGTTAAACAATAATAAATTATTTTAATTTTTCTCTTTATTTTTAAACTAAAGATTAATATCTCTATAATACTTTTTTATAATCTAAATCCATATTATAATAATGTATATAATGAAATTTAAATAACATTTTTACATCTCTATATAATATTTAGAGATATATCTAAATAGCAAAGATTTTAGTAAAAATTTTAGTTTATCTACTGTATTAAATTAATTAATAACAAATTAGACTTCTACTTTAATCTTACATAAATATAGTTCTTACTTTAGTTAGTTTTTATAATTATTAATAAATCTCAGTATTCATTTTCTTATATTAAAAAATTTATTTTTATTTATAACTAGCTTTATATAATACTTTCTTAAGTAACTAATATCTATAAAAATCTTAATTTTTATAAAGAATAATGTTAATAAGTTTTTGAAATATTATCTATTTAAAAATTCTTTAATCTTTTCAAGAGATACTTAATAAAGCTTTTTTATTAATATATTAATTTTTTTATTATTCTTTTTATTTTATCATTCTTTTATATCTTTATGTTAAGAATTAGTTTTTTATTATTATTAATACTTTATTGATTATCTTAAGCTATTCTTTAATATATAATAACCTAACTAATCTTTTCCTATAATTATCTAATTATATAGTCTTCTAATCTATTTTTAGGATTTAAATAGATAAGATACCCTTTTAAGTTATTATAATTTTTAGGCTCTATTATTCTGTATAACTCCTTTATAAAGGCTAAGAGAACCCTTATAATTAATAATAATCTAACTTTATTATTTACTATAGATATTACCTAAATATGTATTTAATTTATTAATTAAGCTCTACTTTAGTATTCTTAATCCTAACTTTAATATATATATAGTAATTAAATAATCTTAATAACTTCTATCTTAATAATACTCTTAATCTTTATAATATTTATCTTATTTTTAGTAGTATGGTCAGTAATGCCGTGTTAAAACTAATAGTTATATTTTTATTATAGATATAACCTCTTATTTTAATTATAACCTTAAATATAGTAATATTCTTATAAAATTTTAGATTTATTATATACTACTAGCTATCCTCTACTAAATAAATATATATTTAGACTAAATACTAGATTACTATTTTAAATAATTAGTAACGTAATCGGACACCGAGCGAGCCGCGACACAGAGCGAGCCGGCGAAATCCCCTATTCCTCCTGACCATGCTCATCAGCTCAACCACCACCAATATGCCACTGAAATCTGCTGAATCGGCGGCTCGTAAAGAAGGCCGTTTATTACTTGCAATTCAAGCTATT
>JSYV01000200.1:0-52903 GCA_000787455.1 Evansstolkia leycettana | reverse complement strand
ATCCGGTAGGTGGTGTGATCCGGTAGGTGGTGTGATCCGGTAGGTGGTGTGATCCGCTAGGTGGTGGATTACGTTATATATCTGGCATCTTATCTCAACTGGCCATCTTTTGATTTGATTTGATTACCATCAGATATTACGAGTACTTTCTTGAATTCATAAAGACATTACTGAACTCCATATGAATAGTTATTGCTACCTAAGACATTAATCGACAAAACAGTATATACATATACATGTATTCGCATCCATTGAATCATCACCGTTGAGTTCCGTTTTCGTCGTATACATAACCATGACCCATAACCGTGTATCCAAACGTCATCAGACATAAATCCAGACCAATTCAAGCGGCGCAGGTCCATGAGGTCTTCGAGGCATCGTCGTGGATCGCTTTACCGGAGACGTAGAGACCGAGACCGCACTGGGGGGAGGAATTAGCAAAGAAGAAGACAGACATGATGATGATGATGAAAATGGCATCGAAGAAACAAGAAACCTACCATGGTAGCGCCAATGCCTACAATAACAACGTTGATGATCGTGAGGCAGATCTTTCTGGGGGAAGAGAACAGTTGGCCCCAGTTGAGGTGAAGCCAGTAGACGCCGCTGAGACCATCTAAAGAAAGACAGAAAGAAAAGGAAAGTTAGTCTCCCTGCATTCCAGATGAAGGGATATTTTTGAAATGGGAATACTTACAGCTAAACCAGCTGGCAAAGAGAGAGCTCTGCAGAGGCAAGAAATAGAAAAGTTAGTTGAATGTCATATATGCAGGCCAGGGGCCAAAAACTCACGATCAAACTCAAGAGATCGCTGAAAACAGGGATCGACTCGGCGATAATCCACGCGATCAACCAGCAGGAAACGCCGATGGCGATCCAAGTCCCGATCGAGAGCAAGTCGCGGTTATGCATGCGGCCGGAGTTGCGGAAGATGCGGACGTAGACGTATTTGAGACCGATGTGCCCGTTGACGACGCCGGCACCGACAATCTAGGACAGATTAGCTAGCAAGCGGTGGTCTCGGGACCAGAGGGAATGCTTACTGTTGGAATGGCAATTCCGAAAGCCACTTTCTTCAGGACAGGACCGGCGGAGACGAGGGCGGGAGACGCAACATCTTGTCCGACATAGTAGTAGATCACGATGGCCGCGACGGTGTACAGGGCAATCTCGAAGGTTTGCAGGAGACAGAGAGACTTGGGGAATTCACGGGGGTCTTTCATTTCGGAGATGAGACCGAAGAATGCGACGTGGGCGCCTTGGCAAGGCAACGAAGTCAGTAAATGTTATATTGAGACTTCTTCTTCTTCTTTTTTTTCTTGGACATGAGAGAGTCGTACAGTAGGCGAAAACGATGTTAGTGACTGCTGAGAATGCATGGAACAGGTTCGTATCGATAGTGGCTGTGATCACTCGATTCGGCCGGTCCTGAACACCGACGCCGATCATGGTGATCATGACAGCGGAGAAGATACTGATGAAAGCTATCGGGACGGATACATCAGTGGTCCTGGTTCCATTGAAAATGATAGATACGCAGACTTGCATGCTTACACATGATCGAGATCCAGGTCATGTTCTTCATCGTCCGGGGCAAGGAGCAAACCATGCAGATGACCAGGCCCACTACACTGAAGACGATGGAGCAAGTGCCGTGGTCGGTGATGGTGTTCATCATGACGGTGAAGGTGAGGATGTGGCTGCCCATGATGAAGATGGAGAACAAGATCTGGCCGAGGCCGAACAGCTCGCGACCAAAGGCACCCATGAGGATCTCCCCCGCATCTGCCAGGTTATGGATATGCGGGTACCGTTGCCTAAATTGGCCGATGACATAGCCGGTGTACAGGGCGACGATTCCAAGGCCAATGATGAGAATGATGGCGCTGTAGAGCCGTTAGCCTGCTCTACAATCACTTGCTAATTATAATTCGTTCATCCAAGGAGCCGGCGGTACTGACGGGACTAATCCGAGGGCAGCAATGGTTGCGGGCAACGACAGCACACCCAAGGAGATGGATTCGGCAATCATCACTGAGACATTCATCATTCATTCATTAATCCTGACTGTCGGTTCGATTCAGAGTTACTGGATACTCACGGAAGCCGCATTGCCTGTAATCGTGAAAATGTCAGAGTCTTCCGGTAACCAGAATCATCCATTTTGATGTCAAGACGCACCACCAAGACAGAGTCTTGTATTTGACCTCTGCCGTCTCCTCGTTCCCAAAGGGATCTGCGTAGCGAGGATTGTCGACCTTCTTGGCAAGCTCATCCTCCTGCTCCCAGGGCTTTTCCTTCTGACCACGTTCGGGATCGATGGGGTCTGCGGGCAAGGTGACCCCCTCGATGGTCATGTTTGAAGGCGACATCGCGGCAACGATGGTAAGAGGACGAATATCCGGCAAGGAAACAGGTAAGAAGTCCAGAAAGACCTGTCAGTCAAGCCCACGATGGACAAGGAAGAGAAGAAGAGAAAAGTGACAGGAAGATCAAGCTGTGTGGAAAATTCTTGACCAACCCTCGAGTGGGTCTGGATATGGTAGTAGTAATCTTATAATCCCCAACAGAAGTCTGGAGAAGGAGAAGTTTACTCCACGCGAGTCTGGGACACGACTCCAAGTCCAAGAGCAAGTTTGATGACACAAGAAGAGACCCGACTGAGATCGCCGACCAATAGAGGCCAAATGATAAGGCTTGCTGTGTCATTCTACCGTGTCATATCTATTACGTGGAAAATGCCCATACCCCGTCAATTTGGGGTAATCTCGTGGAACCTGCTGTGCCTGAATCCTGATGGATGGCGATGAAGATTTTTCTTATGTACCAGAAACGGGTTCCCAGCCAGTTTGTCGCAGACTCGCAGAAGGATCAACGGTTAAGCTTCTTGATCTGGATCCGGTGGATCTATAGCAATGCTCCAAAAGGGACAAGCCGGTCGAGATGTTGAATCAGGGATCCAATCATTCTGGATGGATGCACACTGCTTACTTGAGATTAGATAACGGAAATCCAGAATAATGCCTGTTTCGGACTAGTGCCCATGTGGATCCAGCCACATGACGTCTCGGGCCAACCACATTCCCCGGAATTAGGTAATTCGGCATCGGCAAGCCGGACTGCGCCCTGTGCGGATGCCGACCAAAAGAAGTGTCGAGGATGTTCTCACCATCACAGCATGGAGGCTGCGAAGGGCAAGCAACAAGACATGAGCTCTGAAGGGATCCTCATTGAGGTGAGCTGAATGAGATTGTTGAGGTGGTTGAATCTCCTAGATCTATCTAGGGAAAACTTGGTGTGGGATGGAGATAGGATGTAGAGGGCCAAAGCCTTTTATTATCTAACTAGTAGATACATACTGAAAGGATTCGCTGGGAGGAGAAAGAAAGAGGTCCTACGCGCTGATAGACGCGACTATCAACTATCATGGTCACGTGGCCAAGCATATCGAACCAATCAGCGGAGGCGAAGGCGAAGCCGAGTAATCTACGGGCGTAGCCCGCGACATAGGATGATTACTAGTACTTAATTATATGAGGGTAAGGCTGATAAAGACAGGAAGGTGAGGATAATAAGTATAATTTAGTAGATGCAAGCTACTCTTGGCACTAATAGGAGGATGTTAGGCCTAAGGCTATTTCCATTTAGCATATGCAGAGATAATCTAGTACACCAGCTGGCTTGTATGTATCTGCCTCTTACCACAATTAAAAAGATAGTAGAATATAAAGAGACGGGCAGCAGCTGCAGCAGCTACTAAGATGCTGGTCCTCAGAATTCAGCTGCAAGGGCAAAGAAGCTAACTGTAAGGATCAATTTATCACTGCAGCTCCTTCCACCTATACTTCTAAAGCCAGAGAGATGGTTAAATTCACCTAAGCAGTTCCTGAACTGCCTTGTCTATAAAATATATAGAGGCAGCTTTGCATCTCTAGGGGCTGAATCCTCCCATGTTGGCCAACCTCGAAGTTTGGCCTCACCAGCTAAACATCCCTGTATCTCAGCCGATCTACGGAGAAAGTACAGTAGTTCGATTTTCGAGGCCCACGATACCTATAAAGCTCACTCGTGCACGCTATCTGGGGATAGATCCGACTGATCCGGTCCTTAAAGTGGGCTAGCATAGCCCCAGAAAATAGCCGACAATCCGAGCGTCGGGGTCGCTCTCTGTATCCAAGGTTATCTCGGTTGCATCCATGTGAAGTGGGATTCGAAGTTGCCTTGGCGGGCATTGATTCCATTGACCGCTCACGTAGTAAATATTTATTATTGGTAACTGACTATACACTCACGATATGAGTCTCACCTGTCGCCGCTACACCAGCCCTGCCCTCCATCGTAGACACACACGTTTGCGCGATTTGGTCCAGAATAGTCTGTATTTCCTCCTGTGACCCAAGGTTCCGATTGCGGTCCTCCATCTAAAGTAAGCCAGTGCAACCGAGATGAGAAAGTACGGAAACTCCGAGTATTCCGTCTCTGTCAATCTTTTCTCTGCTAGGGAAAGAAACTGGTCAAGAACACCAAGAACATCTGATCGCAGCGACTGGATTTGGGCCACTAGGTTCCCAAGGTCAGGCTTCGACAGGGACCGGGTGAGTTCGGAGCATAGAAACAATGCGGCGGGAAATATATCATTCTGGAAGATGGCCGAGTCACTCCAAGCAAGGGTGAAGAGACGACTCATTGCTAAGTTGTCGCCTGAAGGACAGAAGTGCGAGACGATGTGCAGAGCTGTTGAGAAACATATATTCCGCGAGAGATAGAATTGAATCAGATGCTCCATCAAGCGCCGTCGCATTGCAATCTTCCCCAGACTACGTAGTCGAGTTGCCAAGCCACAACGCCACACTTACGTTTAAAGCCGCTGCCTTGCGCCTCTTTCCCTCGTAGCGACCATTATCCTATCTTCGTGTTCTTTTCAGAATCTGATTCATTTGGTTGACACAATCCGCCGTTACCTGTCGAGATTGCATCAACCCTCCTCGATAATGGCGATTTGTATTACTTTCGGAACGCAGGGTACGTACCCGCCCAAGAGACAGAAGCATGACCTCCACTTTTCAGAAGATGCAGTAGCTCATGTTCTGCTACAGAGTTTACCTCGATGCTCGAGGGCTATGAGAACGTCAGAGCATATTGCTATAATTGTGAGATTCATCATTATCTTCGGTCCTGTCTGCTACAATGCCAGGAATGGGTAGCTAATACGAGCGCAAGGTCACAATTGGAATGGTCGCTGCGTCACCAGATGGTATGTGTCCATTTTAGATGCTATAGAGAGATACGATGCCTGGGAGAAAGAGAGAACGGCTAAGCTAACTCACGATCTTGGAATCTCCAGGCCTTGGTTCACTATTTGCTTTATTGTATGTATACTATTCACCAATTAAGGACTCACTCGACTGTCTAAGGAGTCTTCGTCCATTTCTAACTTCAACTTCGATATAGCCTGTGATTCCTTTATCTGGACATAAATACCGAGTAGGTCCTCCTTCCATTTTATGAAGTTTGCCTGGGAATCTATCACAACGGCCTTTCATATATACTTTGATGAGCTACGACAACTAACGTCTCCCCCTAGGAGGTCACATGCTATACATGCCGGTTTACCCAGGATCTGAGGTACGTGAAGATTCGACTTTTCAACCTGCAATCACATCCAAGGATTCCACTTCATCGCCTTGAACATTCGCTTCAGTCTAAAGCTAATCGATTCGATTGTGACTCTGGAATATAGGGACCGGCCTGATATCACACCACAAACACAGCCGCCGCCAGGCGTAACCTATGGCCCGCCGCCTCCTCCACAGGCGTATGGTGGTGGGCAACCACCGCAGCAGCAACAGTATCCTCAAGAACAGAGTGGTCTTGTTTACAAATGATCTTGTAGCTGTTCTTATCTTTGGTTTCAGTTCTTGCGCCCTTTCTTTTTTGGTTGCCTGATTCGACTCTGCCTTATACGTGTTTGGGTATGTTTCTGAGCTCTACATGGTTGTTTCTTGTCTTACTTTCGCACTGCATTTTCTTAGTATGATACCAAACTCGGTTTCTTTCTGACTAGAGACTCGCATATACATGAGAGAGCATCTGCATAGCTTTAGTTGAAAGGCTTTGAAAATCCATGCTGCATCTCTTCGCGACCAGACATATCTCCTCCTCCATATGTTCTAGTCAAAATGATGGCCTCAGCTTCGTCCCAAATGGAGAAGCATAGCAGAGAGAAATTGCTAATAAACGGATGGATAAACGGATCAAGTAGATTACTGTATCATCTTTGCAATGGTTGTAACAGGGGTATAGATATAAAACATAAAAGACGGTCTTCGGCAACTCATTCAAAGTTCACCAGAAAATTGCGATGCGCCCATCAAAGATATATATTAATCCGCGAGATATTTGGACAAACAAAAAGAAGTCAAGAAAATAATTCTAAAAGTCCTTACAACTCTGACCTTCCCAATTGATCAGGCCGCTCCCACTGCATCCTTAGACGTATCGGCCGTCACCTTTTCCGTCGGCGTGACCACGCCAGACACTTGTTCTTCTCGAGTCTTGTACCCATACAAAGCAGGCTTCTTACCAATAGCATCGAGCACCATCAAGCGAACAGTCCGCACGATGCTCTGCCGGCCCTCGTAAAGCGGAAAGACAACCACACCAAACGCAGTGCCGAACAGCCAGATGATGCCGACAACAACCCAGCCGGTGAAGAATTTCTTGCTGAAAACGTACGAAGACCCGTACATCGGAATCGGCCAGAGGATGAGAAGGCAAACCGTCATGATGAGCGTTAGACTGCGAGAGTAGAACGCCGCTTTGTTCAGCTTGCGCGTCTCGTCTTCTGTTTGGTCGACGGTCTCGCCAGGGATCAGCTCGATGTCGATGTGCGCGGCTTCAGCGACGTCGGTGTCGTCGACTTTGCGAATGGCGCGCATGGACTCGTAGTCGTAGTTTTGTGGTCCGAAGACGTAGGTTAGGATGGGGACGAATACGATAGGGCTAAGGAGGGCTGCCACGTTGCCGGCCAACATAGGATAACTGGTAGGGCGAACTAGTGAGCAAGTGAAGTTTCC
The DNA here is from genome assembly GCA_000787455.1 of Evansstolkia leycettana. Classification (NCBI taxonomy): domain Eukaryota; kingdom Fungi; phylum Ascomycota; class Eurotiomycetes; order Eurotiales; family Aspergillaceae; genus Evansstolkia; species Evansstolkia leycettana. The sequence continues at coordinate 45,824 of JSYV01000200.1, read as the reverse complement.
ACGAAAGGACGGCAACTAAATGAGAACTTACTTCGCGCCGGTACTAGCCACTGTCAATTCCCCGTACTCCTTCTTGGCTGTAACGAGCCAAGCAATAAGAGACACAACGAGTCCAAGCACTGGTGACACGGCAGCAGCGATCCAGTTCTGTCCCTTCCACAGCAGCGTCATTGCACCGGGGAATACGGCAGCAGAAATGATGACGCCCATCAGCAAGTAGAGATAGCCCATGCCGATACCAGCGTAATAAAGACCAGTGGCAAATGCGGCCATGATGGTCGCATAGATAACACATGCCATGTGGGAGATCCAAACCAGTCTCTTACCCTTGGCAGCAGGCTCAATGTATGCTTGATAGATATCGTAGGTGACGATAGAAGAGACAGCAATCAGTTGAGCCGAGAAGGCTGAAGTGACCGCCATGAAGACCATGAGCGTCGTGGCCACCGCTCCACTGTAACCCAACAACTTGACTGCGGCGAAGGGTAGGACCAGACCGGCAGTGACATCGCTAGGGCTAATGCGTTGCGAGCCTTCCAAAGCAAGCGCAGAGATTCCCATAGTACTAGCGCAGAGCCAGGGGATTGCGAACCAGCAGAGACCTCCAATGACATAACCGGGAAAAGCGTGAACGGGACTGGCGGCAATGGCTTTGTTGTAGTATCCATTGTCGAGGAAGACGGTGCCGAAGTTGCCGATGAGGTTGATCACCCAGAAGATGCCGCCCTCCTTGGATCTCATGGTAAGATAGCTACCCTGCTCATTGCCTTCGACAGGGTGAAGTTTCGCGGCAGTCACCAGCGCATCGTAGACTTTTCCAGGCGATCCCAATGTCGAATTCGTTGCGTATGCGGAGAAGGCAAAGAGAAGGATGACAACGATAATGACCACGGTATGCATGTAATCAGTGATGAAGGTAGCTTTGATACCACCAAAGATGGTATACAAGACTACACCAATCGGGAGTAGGAAGCAGGCTGCAGCTGTAGGAACTCCAGTCATGGAAGTCATCACCGCAGAGCCACCGGTGAGCAACATGGCCGTGACAAGAATGTTGGTCATCAAGCAAAACACGATGAACACAACGTGCACAACCGTTCCGTATCGAGCGCGGATGACTTCCAGGAATGTATGTGCATTGGGTGCCCGTCTCTTCAGTTCGATGGCGAGTGTTGCGAACAGAAGGATCTGAACAGTGGCGCCTATACTCAGGGTCAACAGTCAGGGTCTTTCGCACGTAGATCACTGCATACGCAGAACTTACCGGACGCATAGTAGAATGGACCTGAGATGCCATAGTTATATGCGACTGCAGAAGATTGCAAGAGCGTTGCCGCCCAAGTCCAGCTACTAACAACCGCAGCAGCGACCAATCCAGACTTCACAGACCTTCCTGCGGTCGAGAACATCTCCGACGTTTGAATCTCATGTTGATAGCTGATGAGTGTGACATTCGTCAGTGAACAATCTTCGGGCAAGCTCGATCAGATCTTGGGGTGAACTTACCGCTTGAGAGCCCAAGTGATGAATATCATAACCAATGCAAAGGCAAAGCCCAACCCAAGAATGATGCCATATCCAAACCCTTGAGAAAGGGGTGCAACGAAATTGGCCTCAGACGACATGATTGACAGTCTACTCACAGTCAACCTGTTACTGGGGTAGGAGCAACGGAAGTGGAAATGGCTGCCCAGCTGATCGCAATCTGAAATTGCAGTCACTAGGATGGAAGGTTATGTGAATTGACAAGAACGAATCTCCTGCCACTGGAGCACATAGATAGAAGACCAAGCCACTTCCACGTCAATCCAGAGGGGTTGTCGTAACCCCGCCTGTGTCTCTGCTTCGATGGATACTGATACTCCAAAAGTCATTTCGACCAGGGGCTCTCCAGGATTCATATATAGAAAACGCTGTATGGAGTTCAAGGTTAGGAAAGCCCTGCATATGCTCCGGTTTCGCAAACATCATTGTGACTGTCATCGTCTCTCGAGCTGCAGATCTTGAACCGTAGATAGGAGAAAACGAACTGCTAGGCTGATAGGGAGTAGTTTGTTTGATAAGAGTACATTTTCGTAATCTGTGTCCTGTCAACTACCGATAGCTAGTACCATGGCGGGAATCGAAGGCGGCGGGTGCGGCGCCACGAGACTGATGTCTCCAAAGAAATTGCAGCTGTGGGATTGCCCCCACAGGAGCTTTTGATTCATCAGGAACAGAACTGGTGATGATTCTTCTTTTTCCGGGTCTCTCCATTGGCGGAATGTTGGTGGTGAAAATTGTCCTTATCAGTAGACATCAAGATCACGTGATGCGAACACCGAGGACATCACGCGCTGCCATTGGTGCAAGATTAAGGTCAAAGATAAGGCCGGGAGACATCCATGGGCCTGGACATCTCGCCTGTCTCGACAGAGTTTAGTCCTGCTTCATTCAGTTCCCTGACGAGCATGGCCCATCACTCTCCAAGGCCGGGGTTTGAGGTCACTGATAACGCTTACTCGATCCTCCAACTAATGCAATTTCCAAATTCCTCCATTATCATCGTAGGAATTTACGGAGTAAGGCACATAGACATGGCTCGTGTCTTGGGACTTGGAATGCTGATCCGGGATACTCCGTACTCCGTACATACCATAGGGAATGAGACGAGCTCCCCAAAAGATAATTCGTGGGCAGGTCAACCGATTCGTCTGGGAATTGGCTTCGATGCACTGCCCATTGACATGTTGGTTGTATAGTTTGGCATAAATTGTAGTTCGGCGCGTCCTCAACGAACCTTGTTGTTCAGGTGCATTCACTGTCAGTAGTCTCCTTTACCGTACATGAAAACGCGGCGTTGCTCACCACATACATATAATTGAACAACGATCAGAAGAGGCCTAGGTTCGAAGAGTTCAAATTTTAAAACCGGCTGTATCTGGGCCACTACGCCAGAGTCGATGGATTGAGGCGACTGAATCAGCCTCTGTCGGATGTGGCTGGTTCGGAAAGATGGTCCGAGACCTGATTACCATATCAAAGATTCCAAGGTTGGTCAAGAGTATATATACCTAGGAGGATAAGAACAACTCCTTTGATAGAGCGGTTGGACATATGGTAGGTCAGTGAGCTGCATCAAATGCATGGGTATTGGCCCGATCTGAAATAATATCAAGTGAAGAATGCGCTGCAGCTTATAGACCGGCGTCATTTTAAGCATGAAATACTTTCAGATGGAAAGTCTGAATGACGGCTACCGGCTGATTAGAACTTGCAAAGCGTAATCGCATCTCCTACCTAGGCACTTGTGAAACGGATACGTGTAGATTGTTAGGTACGCCATATAGCATTCGAATTCAAGACAATAGCACGAACTATAATACAAACGCAGGTTCTCCGCACTAGTCAAGCTTCATCCTCTCCGCTAATTCTAGCTATGTAGGGAGATTGATCAACAGCGCACAGATATTCGATCCCGATGAAGGGTCTCGAGCGACAATTTGCGATACCACCTATACTGCAGATAGGCCGCAAGCATCACTCCTTGCAGAATCGTCGAAGAAAAGAGGAATTCGAATATATTCGTTCAAGACTGCATTTTGAGGCACGCCATCAACGTGCAAGGTGGTAAAAGGGTATAGGAGGCTGAATGAGAGAAGAAGAGGCATGTAACCGAAGATTTCCGCCCGAATAATCGCAAAACCAAGTAATTCGCTAAGTGGCGGCGCTTCACATATCGATCACCCATTGGCGATTCCCATTGGCCACAGGAACTCCGAAGGATCACAAGCAAAGCGTACTCAAGCGAAGAGAGCGCATTGTACGTTTATGAGGAGAACTTGCGAGTGATTTTGGCAATGACTTGATCCCAAAACGTTAGTCCTTCTGCCGAACCCCTGAAAGCTACCACTTGAACGGGGAAACATACCATGCAGTCCAACAACAGAGAAGATGAAACCAAGACTCAGGACGAGCACAACAACGGGATCGACCCTCAAGCCAGGACTCTCATCGGTGTACAGCTTCAGCATCGTGCCGGAAGAGCCACCGGCGCCAGCAGCGCGGGTCGAGCTGGGTCTGGCATTGCGCAACGACTCCTTGTGCTCCGCAGCTGCACGACGACGCAAAGCAGTGCGAGGTCCACCGGGAGGAGTAGGCGAGGAAGGACGGCTGACGGAAGAGGCAGAGCCAGTAGCGGCGCTGGGGCCAGAGGGGGACTTGGATTCTGGGCCGGACTCTGCACCAGAGGTCAAAGGAGAGGCAGGACGGACGGAGGCCTGGAAATGATAAAAAGGATTAGAGTCAACTTGCTTGACTAGAAGGAACGGTTCTGGCAATAATGGCTGGGCTTGTGGACGGATTGGCGCTGTGTTGAATTCCGCATGTGCAATATTGGTTGTAAAGAGGATGGGATTGGGAGCTCACCATTACGAAAGTATGCGGGAGATGTAGAAAAGAGAGAATAGGAAGGCAAATAAATTCGAAAAAACTGCTGAATCCCACACAACAAAGAAAGAAGAAAAGGTTCAATGGGGAAGTAAGAGTGATGTTGGGGAGGAGTTCGAAGAGACGGACGGAGATAGGAGTGAGGTCGCGCGGGTTGCGCTACTGAAAGAGGCCACGCTCACCATACCCCAGACTACACGTGACCCTGTTTCTACCCTTTCCGATGGCCTAGATTTTCCAGATTGTCTATAGCTCTACGCCAACTACCTATCCAAGTGAAGAAGCGTATTTCGACAGTCATGGTTTTGTTTTGATAGCAATTGATATGGCAATTACATACCCAAAATCAAGTGTGCTAATTTATACAAAAACAACGAGCACAATAGAAGACGCTGATAGTCAAAGGTTGCTCGAGTAGTAGTCCAGCTTACTCACAGCACACATTTATCTGACAACCAAGAGAGGATTTACAATACATAACAGGAGGAAAGCACAGTCATGACAGTGACTTCAAAATTGATGAACGCCAGGGAGGAATAAAGTCGTCATAATTCAAACGCCAATAGTGTCTTTGAGAGTAGGAGGGATTATCAGGGAGAGAAGAACCAGATATAGACAGAAGGGAAAATTCAGGGACAATCATTAGTGAACGGATGGGAAATGGTCAATGTATGGCGAGGAGAGTCAGCAGCTCGAATTGAAACAGAAATGTGCACGCATTTGACCATGAGTTATGAAAAAACAGTAATGGATATCATCTCGCAAAAATCCCACGCTCAGTTTAGTATATGAACAGAGGGTAACAGAGAATATAGCTGCATGTAAATGACTCAATCTTTTCTCGGATTTCTTTCCCTTAAATCTCATTCATTAGAGCGGCATTGTTGAAATGGTTGGTTTAATCAATCATCATCCGCGTGGGCATTTTGCCGGCCACATTTGAAGACAACTCGGTGATCTTTTCTTCTTCGCTGCGAGGTCGTCTCTTGTTGACATGGGGCTTCAATCCCTTGTGGAAATTGCGAGTGCACATGCAGGCATTTATAATGGTCATGATGATCAGGAGGATGGTGATGACCGCGAAAAACGTCAATGACCTTCGTGCAGGAAGGTAATCTTTGTACCTCGAAGGCTGGTACATCCGAACGAGCTTGAATAGGAAGTAGGCCATGGCTCCGAAGTAGAGAAGCTAGTCTCACAGTCAGATAAAGGAGAATGCCAAGGCTGGAAAAGACTAGTAATACGTACAATGATGAGAATCATTCCTAAGGTGCTCTCACGTCGAACAAAGAAAGCTGCAAAAATCAGGATGACAATTGTCACCGGAATTGCAGCAATTGTCAGGACAAACTCGGTATCTGTCTTCCCAGTAACGATCACAATGAACTGGACCGTGAAGCCGAGGAAGAAGAAGAAATCGAACTTCAGCAGAGCAATGTAGATCTGGGGTTTGTCAGCTTGCATTTTATTTTGAGTTCGCCAGGTATACAATCCTGCACATACCTGGTAAGTTAGGTACCGGCGCTTCATCCGTAAATCAGCGCTGATGTGCTTGTAGATGGTCCACGCGAACTCGTCATAAAGCTTCCATGCAATGACTACCATCAGCGCAGATCCCAGCGCAACGATGCATGGAATAGCGATGAGGAAGGGCTCAGTTTGTGACCATATATCTCTGCTGATAGCGTTGTTGAGCATGAGAACCTCAACTGCATCCTTGATCTGCTGCACTTGAACAGCGCCATAAACAAGAAGGCCGATGTTGCATACGCAGAGTCCAATGACTTGGATGGTATTCTTCAAGCGCAGGGCATCGTACACCAGAACCAGCTCGTATATGAAACCAAAACTGTATAGCGCTAAGAAGGTCGGGATAGTTTTCGAAGCAGTCACATTGTCTGCAGCCGGGTGAAGCTGGATTTGGAAATTTGCAAACACATAGCTATGCATCGTCAGTAATCATATCTTTAATCAGGCTGCCGCACGATGCAAAGGACATACCACTCAAGCGCAAGTGTGATGAGTGTCTGGACGAGAGTCACAATGGCGAATGACCATGTCCAGGTCGAATTTGGCATATACATTCTGCGGGATTGCGAACTCGGCTGCACATTCGTATAACCCTCCCTGGAGCGAAAGCCCCCGGGTTCTCGTCGAAAGGCGGGATCAAATGATCCCCCAAGAAGAGAGGCGCGCGACTCGTGAGAGTAAATCTTGACGAAATGCTCCGTCACGGAGCTCGAAGGATTGGCTGCGGTGTCGGTCGGAGAAGACAGTATGAACGCGGTCCCACCTGGCAGTGGGTTCGGTGGTGAGAGGATTCTAGCAGAGTCGAGATGGCGACCTGATGCTAGAGCTCACAAGAAATCAGGAGACCTATGGTGCGATTAAGCTGAATGGAAGCGGCGATGGTTCCACAACGGCGAAAGAAGTCTTCTTTTCGAGCCACTCAGGCTTATGACCGGCCCCTGATGGATGAGTGGCTCGATGCGGAGGACGTGAAAAGTAAAGGGCGAAGAACCAGGCAGTGGCAGAACTTTTAAACAACGTTGGAAGTGCTGTCAAGCGGAGTGAGACGTCGCGTGTAAGGCGGGGGCGTTCGCTCCGATCATCGATTGCTCAATAATAAGGCTGCGAAACACGCAGGGTCACGGGTTCATTAGTGACAGAAAACTGCATCCACGTCAAAGAACAGTCGATGGAAAGGGCCTGCAAAAGAATGAGACGGCCAACGGTGCGAATGCTAGCGATTGGCGATGATGGTTAAGATAAGATGGGGGACGTCGAGATGGAAATGAAGATGAAAGGATTGGAAAGCAGCTGACCCCTAATACTGTGGTAATAATAAAAATCCTACTCCGTACTGGGGCATCAGTGGGTTGGCGTCCGGGGTGTACCAGAGGAGTCCCAAACTCAGACACAAGGAGTAAATTACCTATGCTACACACAATTGCCAGAGTCACAAAGTACAGGCTTAGGACTATGGAGAATTGGCTTCTTTCACAGGCAATCCCTCTGTTTGCTTGTTCTGCTTTGACGCCTATTATTGACATCCATGGACTTTTACGAGTTTGCAGCCTCCCTGAGACTGCGGACTCTCCTGGCGTGTATTGCGGGTAAATTACAACCAGTACAGTTCGCTACAATGAGTTGCCCGAGGATTTCCTCCAGCACAATAGATTTGTGACGATGGGGCAGTTCCAGCCATCTTGAGACAGACACAAACTTTTAGGTGTTGAAGGTCAGACTCCTCTGTAGTACGTATTGCCACTCGAAACCATGGTATATTACGCATTGACATGTCCGTCAGCCAAATCGCAAATTCCTCGATATAATCAAAAGCTGCCATGCTTGATTTCAGGGAGTCATAGTCTAGCACAACTTCCAAGGTGGCCGTGGCTGTGCTCAGGCGAGCCACATCAAAGCATTCCAATGTTGCAAGTCTGCCGAATCAGCCTTACAAAGAGCCTTGGGATGTACAGTGTACATTCTTGTCTTCGTACAATGCCTTACTGAGTAATTATGATGAAAGACACAAAGCCAAGTGATACAAAGTCTCACATGCATGATTACACACCCATGGAATGGAGAGCTGAGCAAGGTGCTTCACAGCCTGAGGCATGTCATTTAAACTCACGTGATGGACCACAAGTGTCGCTTGCAGACCTCATCTACCAGTCTACACCAGACATGGAAGGCGGTGAGAACCCATCCCACATGATGACCTCTATAAAATACAATGTTGCCTCCTTCTCTCTCTCTCTTCTTCTTCTTCTTCTTCAAGCGCCGTCCTCACCAATGCTGCGTTTCTTTGTTACACACGATAGGTCACGATCTCTCGATCGACGTACCTGTCCTCGGTATTTTCAGCCGAGTTATCCATGCAAATGAGAAATTCGGAGGAATCTTCACACAAACCCAGTAACCCGCTCCCTTTATCCTTCTTTGAAGGAAGGGGAGCCGGCACTGCCCGTGAGGGCCTGGTGTGATCCTTTCACACCTGCAACAGGCATCAGAAACATCGGGGCCGTCCTCGAGGCGGGTTTCCCCATGGGAGAGCCGTTGCGAAGATTGTGTGTGCGTGTCCGGCCGGACCGCATGACACTTTAGTGCAATACGCAGCATACCTGGCCTTTCTTTCCTACTGGAAGGAAGGGATGGTATCATTCGATTCCGATTATTCTGGTGCGGGACGGCGCTTCACCTCTCTTTTCTTCAGGTCAGTACCTACATTTATCACACCCCTGGTGGAGGCTGGAAAGGATGATTTTTTGAGGATCTTGCTGATTAGTGAGATCTCTGGAAACCTCGTTGGGTTCCATTAGTGCGATTGTCGATGTCCGGTAACTAGGGGGGTATATTTTCTGGTGAAGTGTATGCATTGGATGGCGGTGGATTCGGGAGGTTATTGATCTATTGTGCATACTTGAAGAAGACACGGTCCTAGTAGGATATATGGTGGTGACACGGTAGCAATGGGACTTCTTTTAGATATCTGGTCCTTTACAAAGATGTAATCGTCCTATTTGGCGATGGTATCCTCTACATGCACAACCATGTAGCTGCTCTGTATTATCGAATTTACTTCGCTTGGGAGCAAAGTCTGGAGTTGGTAAGACGCAATAGAGAGCATGAGGATTCTCGGAGAAAGGCAGACAAGGAGTTCTTCCCATAGTGAGGTTACCAGAAAGGACATCGGGGAACCTTTGCCATTGTAGAAAAAGTTTATTGATTGAGACTTGAAAATGGGAATATCATGACATATTTCCATCCCCTCCACACCATATCCATCATTATTATTGTTTCTGATTTTCGATATTTCTTGATTTTCTTGTTGGAGCTGTTTAGTCCTCCTCGCCGATCTGCAATTAGAATTAGTTGTTAGTATATAGACCATTCACAACAGGGCAGAGTGCCAGGTTAGCAAACCTTTGGAGCGAGGTAAAATCTCAAATGACCACTTCCAAGGCCATATTCAACAAGGAGCGGCACTTCCTGGGACAGGCAGAGCTTCACCTGGGTAGACAAGTTGCTGGCCTTGCAGAAGTTCACAAGATACTTGAGGGAGAAGGTAAGAGCAACAGGTTCAGAGAGACTGATGGAGACATTCTGCTCGGGCTTGTCAACGTTGGTGTGCTGGCGAATCGTAACGGAGCCGTTGCCAATATCGCCTTGGCAGGAGAACTTGATGCCTTCCTTTGTGGCTTCGATCACGACTGGACAAGAGGAAATATCGTTAGAGTGACTAGTTTCAATAAGCCCTGTTGGTGTGACAGATACCTGACTCAGATAAGGCGTTGAGATCTTTGCAAATACGCTGGAACTCCATCGATGGCATCTCAACGGTAGCAGCGTACTCTGTTTCGGGGATAGCCAAGTGCTCCTGGTCAATGTCCATGAGCTTGATATCATATTCGCTCAAACGGTCCGTCTCTGCGCTTTCGAACATCAAGTTGACCGAGTCAGGAGAGTCTTCGGCCTTGAGGGTGAGGATATCTTCGTTCTGAGCGGCGCGCAAGACCTTAGTCAACGAGACGAGGTTGATGCCGAGTGCGATGTTGCGGTCGCAGCGGTAAGGAGAGAAACCTTCGGCTTTGAGCAACATGGAGACAAGGGCAACGTGTGAGTTGTCCATTGCCTGAAGAGCGATACCGGAGTCATTGCAGTCGAAGTTGCAGTCTTGAACGAGATCTTTGATGGCTTCGACGACCTACAAATGAGGAACGGTCAGCGTCCTGAATAGGGATTGGCGTAACTGGAACAAAGAGTCTCAACATACCCGCTTCAGCAGACTCGCCTGTTCTAGTCGTGCTTCCAACACTGCAGACTGTTAGAATGAATCAGAACAACTGTGGTCTGTAGTCTTACTCTTGATTGACGTTGTGTGCGTGCGAGAAAAGTAAAGAGCTGAGGAAGAAGGTTGAAAAGTGGCGTGAGACTAATGTCAAGATGCTAGGCTGTAAGTCCCAGATACTGGACCCTATTGCTTTTGTTGAATGTAAAGGTGTTTGAGAAGTAGAGCTGGTAAAGTTGATCGTCAAGAGAAATTGAATCTCGAGACACTGCGAGCTTGAAGAACCTCTTCGATTTCGCGTCCGAGGTTCAGTGGGGAACCGACGCGTTCACGGGTCGCGCGTCATGCCTTAGGCTGATATGAACAATTGCAGTTAGGCTTATCCTCACCCTTCATTTGATGATGATGACGATGGAATGGACTCGTGGACATCAACCAGCAATACGGAACTTGGAATTTCTCATACAATAACCAACTGATTTGTTTTTAATGTAGTGAGTACAAGCTATATCCTGTCTGCACTATAACTTGGGCACGTAACACTCTTAATTACTCCTTTTTCTCTGTCGTCCTTATCCCTAAAGGATCCTCTGGCGTGCAGTACCAAGAGTATATAAGAGGTTGACGCCCGTCGTAATTTCAATTGTGGAACTTTCTGTTAGATTATTGAGTATAGTACATAGAAATAGGGTCAGGAAGCCTTCTATCCGAAGCGACAGAGCGAGAAACAAAACACATGAATGAGTGAGAGGACAGACCCAGCCAGAGCAATAGGGAAAGGAAGAACGTGAAATAAAAATGTACAGATGTAAAGATGAAAGAAATCAGATATATACACTTAGAAGGTATGATCAGGTGGACCAGCCCAGATCAACACCAGTTACGCCTATCTTTCTAGACCGGGTATCAATCTCCGACTTCAGGCCAGTAAGGACACATATCGCCAATAGCAAAAGCTGAACAAGAAATCAATGTGATTCCAAGTTAATTAAGCGCAAGGGACTGTCATAAGCTCGTGACCCTTTTCGAAGTCCGCGGTCGCTGCTTGATCACCATTTCGAGCTCTTTCAGCATGTTGGTATTGGCGTCAGCACGCTCCCTGGCAGCGGCTTGCCTCGCGCGGTCTTCCTTGACACGTGCGATGCGCTCTTCTCTAGTCAAAGACGCCCTCTTATTTCGAGAGGGAAACACCACTGCTTCAAAAATCTCCTCATCGTCTATGATATTGCTCGATGGTCGACTTTCACCGTTCAACGCCTTGAGCGCGTCGGCGGGACTACCTTCCACTGCAGTGGCCCCACCAAGACTAGGAGTTGGCGACAGTGGCAATTTCAGTCCGCTTGAGGACTGTGAGAAGCGGTCCGGGACAGGCTGTCTGTCAAAGCTGCTCATTAGAGCGGATTTCCCGACCTCCCACTCCTGAAGAAGGCCTCTGATATCTGCGCCGATCGATTCGTACTGCGCGAGAAGTGTCGCCTCGATATCACTGGTCGCTTCATTTCGCTCAACATGTAAACTGGATTCCTCACGGATGACGTGCATCTTTGCATGTAGAGCACGGATCCCTTGCGAAAGGGAATTGAGCCGTCTGTACTGTGCGCGAAGATTCTCCTTGTTGGGGGAGGCGGTAGGCAAAGGAGATGGTGGGATCACGTCGCCTGCGGGAATCAGCCATTTATTTTCCTCTGAAATCATGTCGGTTCACTTACGGTCCTCTTCGTCAAGAATGTTGGTCATCTTCCGCATACTGGTCCCGGTAACGGTGGCAAGGTCCCGCATCTCCTCAATAGCGGTGCTCCATCTCGCAATATCCGACCCACCGCCATCGGCACTGAGCGCCAAAAGACAACAAAGGATACTCTTCCTCACACTGTAAAGCCTGCCGAAGAGTATGCGAAGTGAGCGCAACGAGTACTGATCTTCTGTTGCTCGCTCAGCCAGGCCTGATTCAGCTTCAACGAGTTCCTCCGTTGATATTTCATATATATCGTAGTATTTTTCAAGGTTGGCACTATCCGTGAGCGGTCGTAAGATCCGCAGAGATTGAATGTACCGTTCCAGCACCGAGAATAAACATTCGGAAACAGTCCGACGTAGCCTTAAGCAGCGGCGGGTTTGCGTTTGATCCTCGATTCTGGTCACTGGGGGCAAGGGCGTGCTTCTGGATAGGTCATGTCCCGTCAGCTTTGAGGAGAGATAAAGACATATGGTTGCGTCCTACATTCGGTAACCTCTTGAGACCAGCTCAACCTCTTGTATGAATACAACCGACGCCGAAGCAGCAGAATCGAACCCCTGAGCATTGGAAATGAAAATCGCTGCAGCATCAACGGCCTGATGTCGCAGGTACTTCAACCATTGGCGTTTCGCAAAGGCATAGAAAAGAACACCAAGTATTGGCAGAAGGACGAGACACACGCCGACTCTTCGCGGATTGAGTCCTGGTCCTGTTCGTGACCGGCTCCAGTTCAATAGCCAGACGATTGAGAAAGAAGTGGTGGCGGTGACTATGGCACCCTGAAGGCCAAAGGTAGTCGAAAGCGACGGCAGTTCTGTCTGTCGTGAAGTCGATAAAACGTCTGCAGCCGAGGTATATGATGGTGCACTGTGCTCGTTCAACAACTGGGATGCGACAATCACGTAACCGAACTGCTCGAGGAACCTTTCGTTGTCGCCCTGTCCTATACGCGAGTTCAATGCTGACTACACGAACCAACAGTCAGCTTAGAGCTTGAAAGAATGGACGAAAGTTAGGTGCTAGCTATACCGAACAAGCATCATAGAGTCGGCTGAGAGCAAGCCCCTGCCGTGGGGATTTGAGATCCAAAGGTTTCGGTAATTTGTTGCGGATGCGTTTTTGGAATTTGGACGCCCCTCGGGGAGCAAAATCTGGAGTCGGTTCCGATGATATTTCGGTCTCGTCTGTCTCTGGGACCACCCAGTCCTTGTCGGCTTCACCCTCCTCTGTATGATACGGCAACTGAGCTTCCCCCTCGTACAGAGGTATCTTGGGGCTAGTCGACTTACCCTGAAGATAATCAGCCAAGGGCGAGTTCTCATAGACAAGGGATTCCATGACCGATACACATTCCGCTTGGGGCGCCGAGTGGGAGACTCCAGAAAGGTGCGGTTGGTAGTCGGATAGGGAGAAATGATGCGGTCGTTCACCCCCAAGCAAAAGTTCGACAGGCGAGGAGTACGAAGAAGTGAAAGAGCAAACGACGTCACTACCGGGTCTCCATGTCGCACAGGCCCGGCGTAACGTAAATTGCAGAAGTGAGAGCGCACAGTTGAGTATTCAGAGCTTCAGAAATTGACACAGTAGTCAGGTCTGGACAAGACGGGAGGAGTTGTTGATGTCAGTACGGAGTATGGGGTAGCGGATTCGTATGATCAAAGAGCGTGTTATTAATATGAAAACAGCAGGCTGGCTTCTCACTGTTGAACATGCACTCCAAAACCCCTGGATTTTAAAAGATGTCCTGCTAGATTCGTGTCCCTGATCAGCCACGTTGATCAGCCATGTGTCTTGTGTCTGGGGAATGAGGCTCTTAGTACAGAGTAGGAGTTGTCCACACTGCCGTGATCAAATCACATGCGGCTGTTCCAATTTAGGCCTAGCCCTTGTACAGCAGGCCACAGTGGATCGACTGTACCGAGTATGCACTGTGTACGGATTACTGTGCAGTGTGTAGAACCATCAAAATCTCGCATGAAACATTGTAGACTGAACTACTCTGTTATATTAAAGTAGCAGGGCCGTTATAAGACTTTCTGCAGGGTAACTACTGTAGATAAAGAGATGATATGGAGTAATCTCCTGGGTAAATACTTAATGATTTGCCACGTCACATATAAGGTAGAAAGCTAACATCGCACTAACTCACAATCAGACAATCATCTAATTGGATATATGATTGTCTATGATCTTGCTCAGCTAGTTAGTTATAGACTAGTCGAGGCTTTCATTCAGTCTGGGATCATCAAGAAATTCTCTTGCGCTTTCTCGCTCCTCGGGCAGCTATTTCAGAATCGATCGAATATACCTAAGAAATAACAATTTGTCCTGTCCTTGTATGCGAGTGTATACATCCTCTAGTGGAGTTGTCGCGATCCTAAGATCAGCAGAAACCGTAGCAGCTAACTCACTATCGACGTCAAGACACTGTGAAGTTGTCTCACTTCGAGGCATGAACCCCTTTTGGGGGTCCCAAAAATCCGATTATTTGAACCATGTGTCTGAAAGGATCATTGTGGCCTTCTTCATCCATGAGATGATGGAATAGATGTTATCCCTCAAAGAGATCCCAAATCTACAGGCAAGGAAAAAGTTACCAATATAGCGACGTTCCAGATATCGACAGGAGGGCCCAAGGAATCTCAACGGGCAACAGTCCTGAACGCTCCCAATCCTAGCCTCCCCAAAGTCACATAGAACTGGGTAACTCCAATCGCCATTTTTTGGCTTGCCGAAGCCGCGCGATGTATATATTGTTCGAGTCTTGTCTATGATCTTTCTCTTATGTCCGCCAAGGAGACAGGAAGGTGCCAAACTAATCAGTCAGTGCAGGCTTTTTTTCGACCAGCCAAATGAAGAAGAAATCAAAGCAATTCATCGATTTGAGAATGACGCACTGCAGTGCTGCTGCGTGCGTTTAGACATCACGTGTCGGGAAGGCAGCCTTGTTCACCGGGCAACGGGACATTGTCAACATCCCAAGTACAGAGTACACTGTACAAGGGCTTGATAGCCAGCGAGGTGTTTCGCGTCACCAATGGTAAATCCTTTATCGCCTTATCAGAGTGCCTACAATAAACTGTTTTCCAAGTTGGGGTAATTGAACAATTATTGACCTTACGAAGCATATCTGCAGAACCATAAGCATTATCTCCCAGCCAAACTTCTTGTTTACAACCGTTTTCGATACCCTCCCCTATGGCTTTTTGGGTTGAGTTCCTATGAGTCGATTTACTCAAACTTGCGTGGCCTCCAACTTACTCGGCTCTAAGTTTGAATGTGCCCTTATGATTCAACGTTCTTCCGTTATCTTTGATCGACACCATGGCAAGTTTACTCGACGTTTCAGCGACACCTTGTCCACCACGACGGAGAACTTCAAAGTCTGATCAGAGGATCGAAGGAACAGACACATTTGACAGCTTGTGGGATGATGATTCTGGCCCTTTCGATGATACACGCAATATCGATTTCACCACCGAGATACGACTCCCTATTCTAACGAGAGCAAAACCGAGGCGAGCAACTAGGACGTGCTCATCTTTCCAAATTCATGAAGACTGCAAAGAGACAAAAGAGGGTCACTTGCCGAAGCAACGGACAGAGCGCAGATCAACGACGGCACCGTCGGGCCGCAAGTCATCGTTGCTTGCTCAGCCGGCGCAAAGATTTCGACCACGAGTTACCTTCGCCGTTAGCCTATCATCCAAAGCTTCGAAGCAGCACATAAAGTCAGAGATCAACCGTACTGGAACGCGGTCCAGCACAGAAAATGTAAAGTCGACCGTGATGCAGATAAGCGCAAGGAAAGAAGAGAAGCCTGAGAAAGATGTACTGAAGAAGGATGTGCGCCGGAATACGGTGTACATACCACCGGACGATACCACTGTCGCGAGCGTGTTCATGGGGCTTTTTAGTCCTCTCAAATCGGCGAACTTCAATGGTGCGAACTACTGTGTACCGGAAGACACGCAAATCGAAAGCTTAGAAGCGCGGATTGCGAGGAGACGACAGGCGAGGAAATCTATTGCAGTATCCCCTCGCAGAGCCGCATTACAGCCAAGTTCGAAGCCCCTGCAACTACCCGCAATACACACTGATGTCGCTGGAAAAAATGGCGGGAAGGAGAACGTGCCTCCTGGCTTTCCTGTCGTTGATGACAAGGATGATGGCTGCAAGGTGGATTTGCCCAAATTTGAACCGCCATTGAAGGCCAGACCCAGAATTGTTACAGCCGTTAAACCACCAACTTCCAGACGCACGAACTCATCTAACCCGCTCCAATCATCTCGCGGTGAAAAAAGACCTCTTGGAACCAGAACAACGAATGAACCCCTGCCGAGGCGAGCGCCGTTACGTGATGGACAGAGCAAAACTGCTTCAGCAGCAGTCAATATCAGAGATACAAAATTTACGACTATGAAAATCAACTTAGTCTCTGTGAAGGGACCTGGGCCCATTCAGAGCGGACGAGCCTCACCAGAGCGACCAAACCTTCCCAGGAACAATGTCATTTCCGTGCAGACTGCTTCTCGAAATCCCAAAATCGAGACATTGAACTCGAAATACCCGTTACTGACAGAAGACATCTCAAATCCTTCCATGTACGAGGACCAGTGGCTTACCCACCAAGAAATTGCCATCACCCAACTGGCAAACGAATTGTTCGATACTGCTTGCGGAAATCAAGGCTTCTATGACTCTGATACGATCAGGCATGAATTACTCGGTTACTACCAGAGTGACATCTTCGAACTTCTCTACAAGCGTGTTCAGGCATCCTTGCTTTATGGTGCTCTCAGCATACCGAAAGATGTTCTCGCGCGCAATAGGGGATTATGCCAGGATCTGCGCTTGAAACAGAAATTCTTGGATATTTGGATTCATACGTACGACCTCACTGTCCTCAAAGCAGCGGCTGAGACCGTAATTGGCCGAAGGCTGCTTATTCAGTCGAAGACATCTCAAGGCCAAGTCGACGTTTTACCGGAAGAACCAACCAGGAAAGCGGAAAAGATTCCCAAGAAGGACTTGAGAATTTTCTTGGATACCTTCCTGTTGCAGAACGAGGATATGGATAGGACGGTCCAAGAGACCAAAAGTCCCGGAGCAGATGCCGCTGACTGGGCGTATCGTCGGACAGTCCTTCGCAGTATTTTGCTTGTGGTCCTCTTAGACAAAGCGAGGCAATCTCCCCGAACGATGCTCCCCAACCGCCTTTTCGTCTCTTCCTCTCCCTACAAGTCGTCTGCAGCCGTGCTACAAGCATTACGTCGACTGCTACTTCCTTCATGCGGCGACATTATCAAAGCCCTTGGTCACCTGAACTGTCAAGTATCTTACGAGCAGCATCAACTGCAGGACTACGAGTATCGCATAGAAAACCTCGCAATTGATCTGAGGGACGGGGTACGATTGACGAGGATGGTCGAAGTTCTACTCTACTCATCAACTTTCCGTTCAGACGATGTTACCCTTGATGCAGTTAGCTCGACAACGGTGACACTACCCACAGGTGAAGTCCTTCGTCTGAGAAATTTCGAAAACGGCTGGCCGCTTTCCCAGCATCTGAAATTACCGGTTAATAGCCGTGCGGCGAAACTTTTCAATGTTCAGCTTGCCCTAAGTGCATTAGCCAACACCCAGAGAGCCAGTCCGATCGTGAGCAACATCCGTGCCGAAGACATTGTTGATGGTTATCGTGAGAAGACCATTGCTCTTCTGTGGGGGCTAGTCAGCAAATGGGGCCTCGCTGGACTTGTTGACTGGGGCGATGTGCAGAAAGAGATCGGAAGGCTGAAGCGAAAGGCAATTTCTCAATTGGGGTTTGAACAAGTCAAGGATCAAAACTGGTTTAATGGCGAGGATGGCGAGAATGAACAGTATGAAGACCATGCGTCTTTGCTGAAGCAATGGGCTGCTCTTCTAGCCGAGCTGAGGGGAGTACACCTTGAGAATCTTACCACAAGCTTTGCAGATGGCAAAATCTATGAAGCCATCGTGGATGAATACGAAGGCTATATTATTGGAAATTCGAACCACAAACCCTCTTGTCGCGAAGAAATGGCCAGAAACTTCGCGGAAAGCAAGAGAGCCTCCTTCACTTCTCTGGAGTCACGGCTTCGATCGTTGGGATGTAGCTCTCAATTCGGTGAGTCTCACCCCAATTTGCATAGCTATGTCACATCTGCCGGAAGTAGGCGAGAATCCTCGAAGATGACATTGACTGACTAGTAATCAACAGCTTACCTTGTCTCCCCTACGACGGGGTCGAGCCACATCTTCGACCGTGATTTTACACTCGCATCACTTGCCTTCCTTTGTTCTCGGCTCCTTGCTGCCTCCAGACGCGCCCGTGCAGCCACGGTGTTGCAGTCTGCATGGCGACATACTCTTGCCCGCCGAGACCTGCATCGACGTGCAATGGCCAAAAGTGTTGCGGAACAATGTGCCGCTGTTGTGCGAACGAGAGATCGAATCCTCTGGGCCAAAGAAGTGATTTTGAGATGGTGGAGAAAGTGCAAAGCGCGCAAGCAACGACGGCTGATGAGGACTAGAAGTCTACGCGGGACGAAGATTGAACCATTGAGAAACGACCGCCAGCTTGGCCGATATCGAAAGTGAAGCTCTGGCCATGTAGTATTCCTGTGAAGGACCGTTAAGATCATCAAAGAAAGCTACAGCTTAAACAGCAAGGATAAATGACGCTATTTTAAGGAATTCGAGGCTTTCGAGGACAGAGGATTGGGAAGGTGATTGAAGACTACAGGTGGCATAGCGTCAAGGGGTCCGGGAGAGGATTTTTATGCTTGAGCATACAGTTCTTGGGTGGAGTTTTGGTATTGAAGTGGGTTTCTTGTCAAGATGAAAATACTATGGATATACCCTTTTATTGTGTTGAGACGCCATGCAATGGTGTGTACAAATGTTTCTTTGAAGATATCAACTTATGTTATTAACTTATTATCAACCCAGACAGGGTAATTGTCTAGGCAGACATCTTCTCTTGTATCACTGGCAGCCTCCATCTTATGCTTCTTTAACGCAGTTCACGAACAACCAAGGAGATCTAAAAGCTCCAACTCTGTCTTTCTGCAGACACAAAATGTAACTTAGTGAGGATGGCATCCAAGAGTAGAATGTCTTCATTGAAGTTTAATTCAGCTAACACTTTCGTCCACTTCCAATTTTCTCCCCACCATCTTTTCAAAAGGAACTGATTGCCATTCAGTAGGGATATAGGAGGCTGTACAACTTAGCGCCCATCTGCGCCTTGGTAGGTGAAAATTATTCTCCCCCTCATAACAGTAGTAAGTGACAGTTTAGGAAAACAAATCATCATCCCCACTTGGATAGATACCTTTGATTGTGTATGGTGTACTTCTGAACCTTGCCGCGTACCTGGAAGACACAATCACATAAATACACGTACAATAATAATATGAAATAAACACATGTCGGATATTCTCGGTGCCTAATTATCAACGTGGCATGCTTGCCAATAGAATCCAATCTTCTCCTAGCTGATCACTGCTTTGTTAGTAGTTCAAATTAATTATAGTAGTGTCCATAGCCACGCAGACGATGACGAAGATGTTGACATCTTGTTGGCAATGACATCACATGTCGCAAGGCTTAGCATCATCTCAATTTCGCTGTTGTCCGAGCGCATAGAACATCGGATAATAATAGTAGTAATATTGATGATGATGATTCCTGGCATGAAGTTACAGTTGAACAAGGATCACCAGCGTGGTGGCATTGTATAATCTCTTCTGTGATGTGATGCGATATAGGCGGTCTAGCACAATCATACTACGTACGTACGCGGCGCTGAAACTCTGCAGGGCCAGCTTCAGATTTGGATTTGATGATCGAATGCTTACTGTGACACAAATATGTATATCTATCTGGATTTGAGATGACTAGTAGTCATAGAGAGGGTGAGATAATACCAAGCTGAGTGGATGATGTGCACGGAGTGCTGTGCCTCGATGAGTGAAAGTGCCACACCTCTGGATGCAGGGATAGTGGGAGATATTCGAGAAAGATACTGTTTAGGGTCAAGATGGGCTGTGACGTTGTTGCTTTTTACTTTTCTTGACGGGAGTCAAGGCAACCTTACTCTAGGTACCATTCGAAGCGAACACTGATTACTGATTAATACCTTGAGGTTCAGTCTGTTTAACTGAAACTGGATCCCTAATTATCTATCCCCTGTAGATAACTCGCGGTACATACAGTACTGGAAGAAAAATTTGTCTTTCGCTTCCATAGAGCACATCAAATTGGTGGACCGTGTGGATCAGATGGCAAGAAAAAGGCTCATCCGATGTACAAGCCATCGCCCTTACTTTGGGTACAGCGATCGGTGTCTGAAGGAAAAGAGGTCGAATCCAAACGGATAAAGCTGACGTATTGAACCTTTGAGATGCATCTTGGGTGAGCTTAAGCTTTCCTCTCTTCAGGGATGATCCCTCATACATGAGCAACTTGGCATACAGGCCTTGCATAAGGAGCATGGATTATGGAACACTGGAGGATGTACAGTCAATCGCCAAGGAAAGATCGTGCGCCATTGGGCAGAGATGATTGACGACGATCATCGCAGATGAAATTCAGCAGCAGTGCGTGTTGGAGGGTTGAAACTTCGCAGGCACTTGAGAGTGGAATCCGCTCAATACTGTACGAAAAGCCTCTCTGCCAAGGTAATACTACTTACTGTCTTGTCGTCGCTCTTGATGGATACTGACGAGATATCTCAGGGATGAAGTTCGACAATGCCCAGATGACTCGGTACTTGGCAGTCAATTATAGGGCTGCCAAGTCATGTTGTGGAATGGACATTATCAACGGCCAAGGGAGCCATTTACCGATCCAGGAAGTCATGGAATTGGTAAGTCGCCCAGAGGATTGCCCTGAGCCCCTGAATATGAATTGTCGTATCTACAGTGCTGTTATCATGGAATCTCCTTGGCATTTGGTCGATTTGCTGTAACGCTGCACTACATATCCTGAGACAAATGGGGCGGACAAGACATGAGGACGAACACGGATGCCATCATGGACTGGCATAGTTATAACTAACCTATCAACTTTTTCCAGAGCTCTTATCAGATGAGCCTTACGTGCAACGCTTTATAATCGTTAACCGTATAACCTATAGTAACTCCACGCTATGTATGGGATGTGCTCCTTGCGCAGTCGAAAGTGGATTGCCTTCTTTAGCAACGAGCGATAATTGCAACAGCGCAATACACTACAGTACTGCGTACTCTGCCAGCATTTTCTGCCACGGTATAACTAGCGCTGTAAATCTCAACCAACACTTCCTAATCAGGCAATATCGACCTCACGTATCAACCATACAGGCTACAGCCCAGATTACTGAAGCTCCAGATCAGGCCGGATTAGAATCTTTAAAGAGGTATCGGCCAGATCAACTTATCCAATCAAGCTCTTAAGGCGAGCTTAATATCAAGGCATCATAATTTCACTGTACAGGCTCAACCATTACAATCATAGATTGAATTTAGGTGTCTTCTTTATCTCGGGCTTATTCTGCATTTCTCAATGTTTAATATGGTATGTTGAAAGATTGGTTGAAATACACAGTAATAATAATAGATTTCAGTTTTCTTTAAATCCGCCTATTATATAGTGCAAATATCAAGGTTTTGTGGCGTGGCAGGAAAATTTGGCAGAGCACTCCGTATACTGTGTACTGTACGGAGTACTCCAACACAACGCCATAGCTTCCTAGCAGCCCGAGGCTTTGGATCACAGGAATAGCGTGGGTGGTCATTGCATCGTTGCGCCTTTCTGGATACAGATGTTGCCTTACTGGATATGGAGACTTGCATACATAGAGAAGCGGCCGGTCGCGCTGTACTTACTAGTAAGTTGTCTGTTAGAAATAGAATACTAGGAATGAAGGAGTTTGTGACCCGCTCGATCCATCGTTGGGGTTGTCTTTTGTGGAGAGGCCACCGCCAGTGAGATAAATCCCTCACACAAAAAAATATCGGAACGTTGGAATAATAATTTCCCTTCTAACACCAGACCGAGGTCGGGCTCTGTATCATAAAAATTAGTAACGGCCAATTGATGTTTCAAGATATCAACCCCACCTCGAGATCGATTGGAATCAATCCTGGTCGTCGCTCCCGCTCCAGGTGCGAGACTAAGTTGCGAAGGGAAAGTAGTCCAGTAGGTACGACACTGTTAGCTGGAGACAAACAGCTTTTGTTGAGATAGCATCGCCTTGTCGTTGATTGCATCTCCATTCAGCGTGCTCGAGGGAAATCCGATATGTTGTCTAGCCTGTTGTTCCCTGTGCCATGTCGCATATAAAATGCTCAATGCAGCTCCAGGCGATTGCGGTTTGATTGTGCAGGATCCGTGGTTTGGGGACAGTTTGATGCTGCATCTCCTCGGTGTCAAATAGCAGACAAGCTGCCATCGTGGAAGTCAAAGCTCCTTGGTGCATTCTCGCGCACGCGGCACACCAACTCTGATCAGCGCGACGAGGGTATCTTCCCGTTCAGAACTCAGTGGGTCCATTGGGACATCTTCCACGTTTCACATCCTGTGCTGTATCGTTTGACAAAGGGCATATTTGACCATCAATGAGATGGACGGAAAGTATATGTCTCGACCAATTCACCGCAACAATCATCTCGCTGTCATGTCATCAAAGTGTGGGGGTTGCTCTGAAGGTCTCTAGTCTGCACATGGGAGTAACTTACTATAGATGTTATGCAGCATGTCAATTTGTTAGCTCTCAAGACTAGTAAGGAGACGGGGATTGTCCCCGCTTTTTGATCGCTACAGGCTGATTATCACCAGTCAACAAGCAGCGCGAAGCGCTTAAGACTACAATCGTGTTTCGTGTTTGACTGCTTCTCTGACACTTGCATACCGCTGTGGTCAGCGGCCGCAAGGTTCGGGGGTAATCTCTCATGTTCATCCTGGAAGTCGTTGATATTATTGCGTGATTGCTGACAGCTCGAGGTTGACAGCTTCATGGATTGTAGCTACCGTGTCAGAAATTGATGAATAGTGGACGGAGGACTGTATACATATTAGGAAGGCTGCAGGCTTAGCTTCGATATAAATGCGAGAGGAAAGTCAATGAATAATAAGTTACAGGAGAAAACTGGGGTACACTGAGCTGGCAGCTGCATTGCTTTTGTTTGCCATGACAATAAAAATAATAGGTACAGTAACCATTGTTATCGTGTGCATCAGACCAGCTGTTGGCCTCTTTGTTGCTATTTCTGGCTCCCAAGCGCCTTGTTGAATGTCCCAAGCATATGATGTTGCGCAAGCCAAAGGCGGCACTAGCCATGTTCAGCAGGGCTTTTGGTTTGATGTCACGAGGCAGATGACCCAGTCCGTTGAGAGCCTTACTACAAGTACAGACACGATCTTTGTACATAATCAAACACAGCAGCTGAGGTAGGTACTGGGAAATTGTTGCTGATGATCATTTCTCAGGTGATACTTACGTCACAAGCCAAGGTTGTATACTTCCACATCAGGCTCTGGGCAGTATTATTCAAAGTAAGGGAAAGACTCGGCATAGTTACACTGTGTCTATCTCTAATCAACGGAATACAAAGCCAAGCAGTCAAGAATGGATTGAGTGCTCCTCCGTAGTACCTCTGTGGAAACCTTTTGAATTACAATACGAAGCGCGCAGAGCGCGGTGAGATAAACCTACTAGGGGAAATTGGCTCGTTCAGGCACAGGCACAAAATGGGGTCTTTTCTCTGCAGTCTTCGATGCAGCGCAAGAGAGCTTGGTAGACAGTGGTCAGTGGACCAGAGATCGCCGGGGTCAATTTCAGTGTGCCTATCTATCCCTTCTCGGGTCTTACCGTGCTGGTTGACCTAAATAGGTAATCCACACGGGCATTGCTTAGATAATACTCGTTAGTATTATACGGAGTAAGTTAACCCTAACGAGTTAGTTTCGTCACTGGGTGGAAGTGATTACCAGGCGATTACACATACATTTAGCTCGGTGATGGGCTCGTGGCTGGTCTGAAATGGCGTAACCTTACCTCGTACTGTACGACTGAAGGCTCTCGAAATCACCACAGCGCCTCAACATACACACTCTTGATGTGGTCGGGAGAAAAGAATATCAAGAACGGGGGAAAATTCCAAATACAATACAGTTCTATCAGGAGTCAGTGATCGTCTTGCTTCCCTTGGCGTTTTGTAGAATCAAACAACAAAGAAAGTGGACGATACTCCAATAATAGTAACTCTGTACACTTGGGCGCGCCCATGCACTTCCTTCAATGCTTTTTGTTGCCCTGTGCTGAACCGCTAGTCTTAAATAATGCCTCATCTATTGATTCTCAGCCATCCTTGGCTCAAACATGTACAGTCCATACTGCCCAGGTGTATGGAGTAGATCCATCTTTACTCGAATGGATCGATGTTCGAGGTACGAAGGGTAGACAAGAAATTCGTCAATGCGTTCCTCTCCTATTTCCCCTTTTCTCTGATAACTTACTGTGAAGAACTGTAATAATCGTGGCCGCAGGAAAAGAAACTTGCTATGAGGGATTTTGCGGCAGTGGGTCACTACCAAAAATGCAAGTCGTAATGACAATACGGAGTACTTACCAGAAGGGACTAGTAGGAGGGTGTATTGTAAATTATGTATTATGATGACCAGCTGTAGAAAGAGAGAAAAAGAAGACAAAGACGAATGGCTTTTTCCTCTTTGTGGCGTGGCGACAGACCAAGTGCCGCTGCTCTCCCGCGGTGCCATGCATTTCTTACATTAGAAGGGTAGCCCTGCAAATCCTGAACGCCTTTTCCACTCTACTGTTGTCGTACTACTATTGATTGTTCGTCCTCGACATTCCATTTTATATTTTCTTCATTCCACCACCACAACCCCATCCCTCAGCAGATCACCTCCTTTTCTTTATACGGACCCTGCTTCATCTTCTTGGCCATCAGCCAAGAGCCGCTATTCTCGAGAGGCATTCACGGCGTTTTCTTAGCATCGACAATCAACCACTTCGTGTCTCCTGTCTCCTTCCCCTCATAATGCCTTCCATATCATGACAATCGTCGTCCTTTATAGGACACCATCCACCTCGTGCCCTCGGGGTTGATCGATCTTAAATTGTCGATTGGCTATCGAGAGAGCATTACTCGTTGACTACCTGGAAGAACAACATCGTCACCTTTATCGAACTCGATCCTCTGTCATACAACCGTCTACCGATCGTCCTCTCCATCCTTTTGCGAGTCGATTAGCCGCTTCTTTCCACCACTCGATTTTGATATTTCAAGAATGGACCGCACATTTCCATCCTTACATAACGTCTTGAAGATGATCCTCTCATCCAATTCGGCTGCAAAGCCTATGCACGAGGACAAGGATATGGCGGAGGACGTCGATGAACCACCAGATCAACGTCTTTTGCATGCCTCGCCTATCAACGTCGAGGACGGTCTCGTCTACATCAAGTCTCCCGCTGTCACGGGTGACCGAAAAGAGT
Organism: Evansstolkia leycettana; assembly: GCA_000787455.1. NCBI lineage: Eukaryota > Fungi > Ascomycota > Eurotiomycetes > Eurotiales > Aspergillaceae > Evansstolkia > Evansstolkia leycettana. The sequence continues at coordinate 20,333 of JSYV01000200.1, read as the reverse complement.
CCCTCCTCACACGCGCCTTGAAGAGCAGTCCAGAACTGACCATCTCCGAACAACATCCTCACGATCATCCTTTCGCATATCGTTCCTACCCACACAGCAATGTCAGCGGCATCTCGACGGCTGAGCTGACCAGTGACGGCGGTCTCACAAGTCCCTCCTTGTCCAATACACCTAGCCCTCCGCTGCCGTCTCAACTGACCGGAAAACCCTCCCGCATCATCTTCACTGATATGCCTGTCAAACGGGAAGTTACAGACGCAAGTGAATCTACGGTAGAAGCAAACCTCGGCCGCAAGCGTTGTATCAGCTTCGCATGTGGTCGAAAGGTCGACGAGCCTAAGCAGCAACAGCAGTCGGGGAAGACCCAAGCTGTTTTGGAGGCCGGCGCCGCCGAACCCCCGAAGCGGAAGACGACCCTGACATTTGCTTGCCCAGCACGGCAGCTGGAGAGTCGACGGGATCGCTCTCCCTGTGCCAAGATGGGTGTCAGGTCGAGAGTATGTGGATCACCGGCTCCGAACGCCCGCAAACAAGCTTCGGAACCTGACGCGTCTTCGAACGAGCAAAAGACACCGCCGGCCAAGGAGAAAAGAGGCATTCCAACCAGCGGGCTTGGCAAGTTTGAATCGTCGGAGGCGACGCGCTTTCACGAATTTGCAAGTTCCGTCGATGAGGACGAAGATTGGGTTGCCAAGGCCACTGAATACACGGGAAAAATTACATTGAGTGATTGCATGAAGAAGGAGAATGCGATCAGAAAATTGGGTGAAGAAGCCGAAGAAGAGGCTCGACAGGACGAGGAGGATGACGCAGAAGCGGAAGCTGAGGACGCAGCTGACGACGATTCTACCGTCCATGACTTCTCTGATGACGGCAACGAGTCCGACAACGAAGCTGGTTTCGCCGAGTCGGACGACAGTGATGATGGGTCTGAGTATGAGTTTTGGGCGCCGGCCACAACGACAGCTGCCACCAGCCCGCAGACTCTCGATGTCTTCCGGCAAAACCTCGATCGCAGAGATTCGAATACATCTATTGAATCCTTGGATGACAATCACGTCAAGTGGCTACCGGCCCCTGCTCAGAAAGGTCGCGGTCGGCGACCCAAGGCCCCCAAGATGCGCCCAGGAACCCCCAATTTGCCCGACAGCACTGATTTCGTCTGTGGGACGCTGGACGAGGACCGTCCTTTGGAGGCTGCGTACAAATCATGCATCGAGCAACGGCGTCGGTCGAAGCAAATTATCATCCCCCAAGACATCGATCCTAGCTTCCCCACCACGGATCCGGAAGACAATGGCGACTTGGACAATCTCTCAATGGATGATGTGGAGACTACTGCTATGATCCAGAAGCAGCTCGCGGCTTATGACGACGAAGCCTTACGAGGTAGACAGGGAGTACAGACTGGCAGATCCTCCCCGCGTCACTCTCCGAAAAGGATTCTATCGCCGGCACCTCGCCGCCAGGGCCGCTCTTCGCCAAAGCGTCTCAGGTCTCCGCCGCCGCCCATGAAACCGAGATCCCCTTTGCACCGCGATCATGATCCTATCGATGAGGGCAAGCATCTGCATCCCCAAGGTCTTCATATTAGTGGATTGGTCCAGCGACCACCCATGACCCGCACCAAGTCGTTGCCCCGCACACCGAATCCTTTCTTCACGACTCTGGATAAGTCGCACCGCTGGTCGGGCATCGCTCCTTTGCGCGAGTCACCAGAACGCGAAGCGTCCCGAACCCGTGAAGTGCATACGAGAGGACCCATCGACATTGTCGAGGGCTTAGAGCAGAAACGTCAGAAACGCAAGGAAAAGTACTGGCGTCAACATTGCCGCAAAGCTGCCAAGGAGCAGATGGAGCGGCGACCAATTCCTGGAAAAGGAGCCGAACGGATGAAGGAGCTTGGCCTCGAAGTTGCTGAGAGGTTCAGAGCTTACGGCGTCAGTCAAAACGCCCAGCTCGTCCTATCTGTTTAGGCCTTGATGGCTTTTCCCAAATGGAATACTTGGTCTTCATTCATGTACATAAATTATACCATTTATTGATCCCCAGCGCTCACTCTTTGTTCGCGCGATTGTTGCTAGTCAATCGCATATCGACGGGCGATCGTTCTACCTTCCTTTCTAGCTACATACTTACATACATTCAAGATATTTGTTTTATTGCATTTTCCCCAGTGGCGTCTTTGTCCTGCTTGCTCTTGACTCTCAATGCTGTGTTTATCTGCATGGAGGCATATACCCCTGCTTTTTTATGATTTGCTGTGCTATAAATAGGCCGCAATACATCAGAAGGGCTCTGCCTTTTGAATCAAATTCTATCCTTATTATCATTATTGTAATTGAAACTACCGATGGTAGCGTAAACAACGAGATGGTCGTAGGTTCTGGTGTGTTTGCCACCATTTGCAAGCTCCGTCATAGGCGGTTGCTTCGGGCTAAGAAAGGCGCGGAACTGGACAGACAACGTTCCCTTCTTCGTTGGCCCAGGCCGCAAATCGACCACCACCACCGACTTTGTCTTCCAAGTCTCCAAGATAGCGCCCGTGTCCTCCTCCAAGCCGAATCGCTGCGCCCGTATTCCATTTACGATTTACGATTTTCCTTATTCATTCGAGAGTGACGCTTTGAACAATGTGGATTATCAACTGGTGTATGTTGTTCCTTTTCTTTGCGTCCCCTTTATTGTCCGTTCACTCCGTCCATGTCCTTGATAGCAGCATATCTGTCTCTTTTGGATGTCGTTGCAGGTTCGCCTGCCGGCATCATGAGAGGTTTTCAATTCATTTCAGAACCGCCAAGGATGATTGCTGATGAGCGCGGTGCTGTGCCTTGAATATAGTCTACGATATCCTGGCCTCCCTTGGCCTGCTCAACAAGCACGCCAAACTCCTGTTCCTTGGACTCGATAATGCAGGAAAGACGACTTTGTTGCACATGTTGAAGGTGAGACTCCCTTTTTTCTCGCCGTGGAGATGGCTTCTTTCTGTTCCTTCTCCTTGTCTTTGTCAGCGCAGCGCAGTGGGCAGCTGTCACGAGTGTCGGAGTACGGAAAGGAAAAAGGTTGCATGGTTGAAAGAAAGAGGAACCAGACTGATGACTTTTTTCTTCGATGAATTTAGAATGACCGTGTTGCCATCCTGCAACCTACCGCGCACCCAAGTACGTCGATTGTCACGCATTCCACCTAGTGCAGTTAATAAGGAGTGATACGTCGAGAGAAGGGAGACTGACACGAGCTTTTCATCTGATAGCATCGGAGGAGTTGGTCATCGGCAATAACAGATTCACAACCTTCGACCTTGGTGGTCACCAGCAGGGTAGGTGGTAAAACAAGCAGCCCTGATTCTTGAAGACCAAGGACGCTGACCGTGGTTCTGTGCTGCAGCACGCCGTCTCTGGAAGGACTACTTCCCCGAGGTTAGCGGAATTGTCTTCCTCGTCGATGCGAAGGACCACGAACGATTCCCCGAGTCCAAGGCTGAATTGGACGCTTTGCTCGCCATGGAGGAACTGTCCAAGGTTCCTTTCCTCATCCTAGGAAACAAGATCGACCACCCCGATGCCGTGAGTGAGGATGAGTTGAGACACCAGTTGGGCTTGTATCAGACGACGGGCAAGGGCAAGGTTCCTCTTGAGGGAATCCGTCCGATTGAGTTGTTCATGTGCAGTGTTGTCATGAGGCAGGGTGAGTTCTTTAATTATGGGAGCATGCGTCGTTGGTTCTTGGATCCTCGGACTGACATCAAACCTCTGACAGGTTACGGCGAGGGTATCAGGTGGCTGTCCCAATATGTTTGAATAATCCATTTGTCTCGGTTTCAACTCCGCGTTGGGCTCTTGATACCTCTCTGTTCCTATAATAAAAACAGCCAGACGCGGAGCTTGAGCCCCCTGTCCCAGCGTCAATCTTGCACTTCCATTCGTCACTCTCCGTCTTCCCCCTCAATTCCCCAACTATACCGTTTGCCCTTCCCATGACGTTCTTTCGCACTACCAGATTGCAGAATAAAAGGAGTCGAAGTAATCATTTTCACTTTCACAAGTGATCGGTGTCGTACCTTCTTGCCTTATCATTCCCGCCCATGTTCTTTCCATTCCAGGCGAATCAGCTGGCATGCTAGCTTCGGTTTCTCTGATAAAAATTCAACGACAACTCTGTACTTCACCTTTGGATTCTCTCTCTCTCTCTTTCTCTCCAGCCATTCGTTCTTCTGAGATATGCCGGTGTATTGCATTGGGTAGCGCAATGCTCATTCAGTACGGAGTACCTCCTACTGTATTGCTTAGCGACTCTCTCTCTCTCTCCGCCAATCTTATTTTTCACCTCTCTGAGAATGATGATAAGATAGATATCAATGATTCACGTAAAATCCAAAAGTCGATCGAGACTTGCAGAAAGCCATCCATCTATATTCACTTCATTGAACGCTGATACTACACCTACTTCAATTACAGTGTGTGAAACCAGGTAGACCGGCCTCTGATGATTCTAACACAGTTCCAATTCAATTAATTACATGCGTTTATTTTTTACCTCCTGCAACGTTTTGTTCAGTCCGTGTAATGTGGTCAGAGATCATAGCAGATCACGACTCAAGGAACGCATACGGAAAGTAAAGCAGGCATAATATTAATAGAATTATCTGTCCTGTTCCGAATCACTCGAGTGAAAGGACAAAAAAAGCAGAAGTTGAAACCTGAAAATATTAGTTATAGCTACTCTTTTTATCCTTGGCGCACTTGATACTTGACCAGTCTCGATTATTATGGTTCATAATGTCAATGAGAAACAATAGAAAGTCGTTCGTTCCTTTCCCTACCTACTTACATATCCATATTATAATCAAACAAAGACATAATGTTATTAACCCGACAGACCATTGGCTATTTTCTTTTCTCTCTCTCTCCCTTTGCTCCCGACCCGTCCGAGACTCAAAACACAATATGCAGCGGAACCGACCATTAGATATCAACTTATCGACGACTGATGACATCATCCATTCATTCATTCCCAGGAGAGACCATTCATTCGTTCGGTCACGTGTGAGACGATGATGCTCCGACCTTCCAGAAAGAGCTCTCCTTATCCGGCCCGAGGAGCCTCGTTTGTTTCTCATGTGTTCGCTCATTACCGGTCGGAATCGGAGATGGCGCAGCGTGCAATTGGCATGGGAACCGGAGCTAGATTTGAAGAAGGAGGACCTTGCACAAGGATATGTCGTTGCATATTTGGCATTACACTGACAGGAAGATGTAGCAAACGGAGAAACCAGATGCAGCCCGTCGCAGTCCCTTCGCCGGTCAAATGAATCCCCAGAGAAAACACAAGAAGAATAGAAGACGAACGGGAAAAAAAGGGGGAAAAAAGAGACTTAAGATATGGAAAATTAAGAACCAAGCCCTCACATAGTTGAAAAGTACCTTCCAGACAATAAGAGAGAGAAAAAAAGTGGAAGACTTAGTTCACATCAGCGCGGGGTTCGCTGAAGAAGACCCTTCAGGAAGAGTGCTACGTTTGTGCATGTCACGGCGGATTCAATTTCGGACGGCTCTTGGTTTAGAACTGGCTGCATATTTCGAACGGGTGCTTGACGAATGCTCTCGGTGTCTCTCGTGTTGATTGCAGATAGAAGATGTGGCTTTATCTCCGCCCGAACCTGCTGCACATGGAAAAGCTCGTATGATTCCTTTATTTCTTCTGCTTGCGCGGAGGAGTGATGGGCCTGCCAGTGCTCATGCCCCCGTAGACGTACTTTTGTTTCTTTTCTGCTGGTTTCAAAATCTGAGAAATAGAAACGACGACGTTAGCTATTGATGAAAAACGGTGGCCGCAGATCGGAGTTCTGGACAACAACGTACCTGGAACGAACAAAGGAGGCTCTCATCAACGCTCATCATCGCGCCAGCGTTATCGAACTCTCCACAGTAATTGGGTGCGCTGAAGAGCGTCACGAGCTGCCTCTTGGAGAAGAACTCATAGCCATCCTCGACGACCTGGTGGGCGCGGCATATCAAATCCATGTCGTGCTTCTGGAGGAACCGCGATACGACGTCGGGACCGAATGTGAAAGATACACCGCGGTCATTCTCGCTCCATCCGGTTATGTCTTTGTCGGGATCGGACCAGAGTAGATCGCAGAGGAGACCGCAGTCGGGAATCTGTATCGGTTAGCGGATCGAGCCTTGAGCTTCACGGAGCCCAGCAGGTATTTTGACAGGTAGAAGGGATGATGGTTCTTCCAGGAAAGCTTTTCCAGGATGAACTAGAGAGCAAAGAATTACTCACATCGGTAGGGCGCATCACGCGACGAATCTGCTCCATCGAGTTCAGATCGGGACTTAGACCACCATGCATGGTGAAGATCTTCTCGTCAATAATGGCCGCAATCGGCAAGCAGTTGAAGCAATCAGTGAACGTTTTCCATAACTTGATGTTGTACCTCCGCTTGCACTCGTCGTAGAAGCCATAGATACGGTTGATGGACGCGCACTCGTGATTACCGCGGAGGATGAAAAAGTTTTCGGGATACTTGATCTTGTAGGCAAGGAGCAGGCAAATAGTCTCGAGCGATTGCTTGCCACGGTCGACATAGTCTCCAAGGAAAAGGTAATTGGCTTCGGGAGGGAAACCGCCGTATTCGAACAAGCGTAGAAGATCGTAGTATTGGCCGTGAATATCACCACAGATCTAGCCGGGAGCAATGCGAGTTAGCCATTTGTACTCAACGACGAGAAATCAGTCGGACAAGGCGACCAGACGCGACGAATTAGTATACCTTGATGGGTGCCTCCAGCTCCAGTAGAATGGGTTGAGAGATAAAGATTTCTCTGGCCTTGGTGCAAAGATAGCGAATCTCCGACTCGAGAAGTTGAACCTGTTTGCCAGGCCGGCTACCCCTCACTTCCAACAGCCGATCAATGATTGAGTCCAAATCGACCTCACCCTGGTCAGCCATATTTTGCTGACTCTAAACGAGAGACAAGGAAGAAGAAAAAAGAGGAACGACGTGGGTGGAGAACCACGAAGCGTGGGCGGCGAAGGGAGAAACGAGGGGACGAAGGTAGAAGGGTAGCTCCCGGAGCGCTCGGTAGCGTTACGTTGAGCGATCGATGACGCGGCGGCTATGCACTGTAGATATTTGAATAATGATACTGTCAGATATCGCCAATCTAGCAGAAAATATGCGTATTCACATCAGAGGACGACGCGCCAGCAACGCGCCGTGTACACTGACTGTCTCAAGAGGATCGGTCGGATGGGGAGGAGGGACGGAAGAGCTTACGGAACAGGTTGCAACGAAAGATATGATTCAGAAGGTGGTGATAGGCCTCCGAGGCCGTCGATTGTCAGAAATCTGGCAGAAATGCCAGACGCTGTAGAAGATTCGGACACCTTATGGATTCACGGTGGGAATGCCTCGTGGCGCGATGATACAGAGGTGATGAGGCTCCCGCAGGTCTGGTACGTAGCGCCTCAAACGTGACGGCTGAACCTGTCCAAAAGTGGGAGCGTGTGAACGGCACCTAGAGACTCGAAACGAGACTCGTGGCGGATCGCGGCGACAGATGCGATGGGATGATATCGAGACGGGTCTCTGCTGCTGTCGATGAACGCTGGAAAGATATAGATTTTGATCTTTTGCACAGAGATGGTCGCTGGCGAGGCGGGGACAGGGGATCTGATGGTCGGACGGAGCAATCAAGGGATCTTTTCCCCAGGTAGGAAATTTTCTTCTAGGGAAAGCAAAAAGAAAATTATTAAGAGCGCGTTATGCTGACAGGATCGAAGAACACCAGAGAAGCAAACAGAGGTAATTCAAGCACAATCGCTGATGAAGGCGGACTGGGGTGAATGATGACAAACAGGAAGGGCTCTGTCTTTTCTCTGTCCCAACGAAGGTGGGAATTGGAAGTAGCAAAAGAGATCCCGCTCGGGACGTTGTTTTTGCGGGTTTGGGAAAAGCAAAAAGGCGGATGGACTCGCGTTGTTGGGAGAGTCAAATAATCCAACCCAACTTGCTGATGGCCAGGTCAATACACGATTCTTCGTGGAACTACACTTGAACGGAAGATAATCATAACAATAATAACTGCTATTGCTATTGTTTCTTTGACCAGCTTGTGCGATTTTGCTGGGTATCTAGTACGTGATACGGACTACCCGCTTACCCTTCTCTCAAGGCTGGTGTCTGTGTCAGATTGTCTAGATTCCAAGCTGCCCGATTTTGACTTTCTTACTTGTTCAGCAAGGAGTGTCGCAGATAACTTTATCTTTCTTTCCTCACGTCCCTTTCAGAGGGCCTTACAAGTATGTCGTTGGGGTGCGTCTTTGACTTCGGGGATCAAATCCGCAATGTTGGACGGACAATAATTACCACATTACCACCTGAGTGTGGTCATGCTTGATATCAAACAGAAATTCAACCATCTGCATGCCAGTGGATGTCCAGACAAACCCTAGCAAGCTTCAAGACTGCTTCATATCGACCGTTTAGCGCGCATGGGCGCCTCTGTGATGTAAAGGGCTGCCCAACCAGATGGAGCACAAGCTAGTTCTCCCTGTTAGTGCTTCGCTAATGAAATTGGAATCGTCCCGTAGTCAACAGAGTAGCAAAGTCTAGAATGGGAATAAGATGTTTACACCCACAGTACCAGAGGTCTTGGGAAATTTACACGAGGTTTATCGGAATGAGCCGTCTTCGAAACACTACTGTAGGGACAGATCAAATTTATCATACTTGGTGCATTCATGAGAATATATTCGAAACTGGACTCAATTCAATCTCAATTGACTCGTCACTGCCTCGCTTCAGAGCTCATGAGTCAAATTAGAACTCATCGCTTCTGTCCGTGGAGCAGACAAAAAAACAAGAACCCAATAAACGAAATGAATCGGAGAATCAAGAAACAAAAGATATCAACGACTATACATTCCGCACCAGAAACAATATCAAAATCACTGAAGAAAGGCAGTGGCAGTCATGAACCCCTCAAAGGTAAAATAAGATGACAACAACGGAAACATAGCACGCGACTCAATGTCGTGGCTAGTAACGCCCTATACCAGCCGTCCAGATAGATGTAAGTACAGTGCAAGCAGTCTAAAGACGAAGGATGTCTTTCAAGGTAACACCACCCAACAACAAGGACAGTATCATCCCAAGGGAGTCGAGAATCGAATCAAAGAAATCAAACGCATAGAATGTTCATACAACCATCCCTCAAATAAAACAAAAAAAATACCTGATAACGCCGCAAAGGATGCAAATCATGCTATTAGCTGCTCGTGGGCATACTAATTTTTTGAAGAGAGATTTGTTCCGATAGAATCGGGTAATGTGAAGCAGATGAGCCGACCGGTATATTTCTAATCCGCCATCGACAAGGCCGATAACAGAGGAGAAAAGAATCAAGGAGCCCGCTGGAGATGGAAGCGAGCTGCCGAATGTGGTGAGGGTAATAATGATGACAGATTTTCAAAGGATGATCGATGCTGATTTTCTGCTTTTGTCCCCTTCAACATTGCCATTTGTCTTCACCCGTCAGCGATTGTCAAAACAAACCCAGAAAGAGAGATCGCACGCATTCAACCCAGCGTGCGCCCACTGATAATAGGCTGGCTAGCAGTCCCGGAAAGTGGACTTGCCTGGATCCTGGCCGAAGGGTTGAAGGGAGCTCCGGTATGATGCACGTTGATATCTTTCTGGGTTCTGTCCCAGGCTTGATCACCGAGCAAAGTGAGCCAGCTGCTGCCGACCTCCTGCTTGAGAGCCTCGATTTTCTTTCGGTAGAGTTCCCCGTCCACGTCCCAATCTAGGTTGCGTATGGAAGGCTGCTGCGACAAGGCAGTACCATCCCCTAGATTCACGGGAAGCGGGTCTTGTCTATGGGAAGGCTGTTCAGGAGGTTGTGTACTAGCGGGTTCAACGAGAGACCCACCATCATTTTTCGACTGACTGTCAGACGCCGTGGTGACGAACGGATCTGGAGGTAGATTAACCTGTTGAACTGGAAGTGTGGGAGACATCAGTGCTCTGGGGCCACTCTGTTCACCAGAGGTGCGAGGATTGTCCGAAGAGAGGTCGACGATTCTCCGTCGATGAGCCTTCTTGCGACGACCAGAGCCGACTTCATAACCACCCGGTGAAGCGTGCCGCCCTTGTCGATCTTCGCGATCTTGCATCGACTTCCTAGTTGAAGATCCCTCGGCCGCTAGGCTGGTTGCCTTGCTGATGACTGTCGAGTCATCAGGCACGACTGGTCGGATAATAGGAGCACCCTCAGGCTCTGCAGCTCGGTCAACGAGTTGTTTCCTTTCAGTATAGCCTGGACCGGAACCATCAATGATGATGTCCTCAGGATAGCCCGGGGTTCGACGGAAAAGATTGAAGATCACGACACGGTAGCCGGGGTGCGTTCTCACGAACGGGTTTCCAGATACCCAAATCTCCCGTATCTCAGGGAGACTCGTGAGACGAGCGATTTCCATCGGGTCGGATAGGTTGTTGTCCCTTAGGTCCAGTCGTTCCAAAGAAAGCAATCTCTCAACGCCAGCGAGTGAGCTGAGGCGGTTTCCGCGAAGGTTGAGCGCAGTAATTGCAGGAAGCGGATTCCGAGACAGAGAGTGCAGAGAGCCTATCATACAGTTTGAGAGATTCAGAGCCCTCAATGCCACGAGAGACGCCAGGCTATCGGGCACCTCTGTGAAGAGGTTCGAAGACAGATCCAGGGAGTGCAACGTGTTGGCGACGGGGTTCAGGCTGGCTGCGGTTATCGAGGTCAACGAATTATCGGGTAGACCTAGATGGCGGAGAAACCTCCATTTGGACGGTGGGAGAAAACCAGCGAGCAGGTTCGAGGAGCTGCCACTGCGGTGGCTACTAGAGTTCTCGCTGGAGTTCGAACTACCAGAACCTGTGCGCCTAATGCGTGCAGGAGTTCCGCGGCTATGACGATGATAGTTAGTATGTTGTTTCGAACTCGTCGGACGTGTGGGAGAATTGCTCTCCGTGCGTGCGCGGCCCTTGGCCCCGTCAGATTTCACCCTGATCATCGAAGTTGCCTGTGGACTGGCACTCGATCCGAATCCCGCGTCAGCGACAGGGGACCCAGGAGCTGAAAGAGAACTCGGAAACTCCGGCCTTTGGACAGGCTGAGGATTCGCATTCCCACTACACCCCAGGACTGGCGAAGCTTGCGACTTCGATGACCGGCGTCGCCGCTTGTCGATGTCATCCAGCACGATTCCAGTCAGCAAATCTGTTGGGTCTTCGAGATTCGCTCTTTTGACGCTCAAGGTCCGCAGCTGCTCCGATAATCGGTCCCAGCCGAAGAATGATCGGAAGTCTATGTCAATGATCTCTAATGCACTCAAGTTCTTGAAAGAATGGAGGGGCACAGCCGTATCAAAGGGAAATTCTTCATATCCGCGGATCAAGCGAGCACGGTGATCTGGGGCCAGACGCAGGCACGGGATCTTAGTGAAGGCAGAGTAAAGATACTTGAGGTCCGCTTCTATAGCCGCCTTGGCCTTCTCCGATTTGGAGGAGGAGTCCTTCGATCCAAGGCCAAACGACGACCAGAGAGCGCTCATGCCAGACATGACACTACGAACACTTGATACCGAGTGGATCGAGTCTCTATCACCCTTGGACCTTTGGGGCTTGTTCAGGAACGAGACATATGAGGGCAGTGTCTCCGTATGGATATTCTCCAAGCGAATGTTCATCGACCCAACGGGGATGGACAGATCTTCGAAGCGAGATAGAAGATAGAAAAGATGATGCGGGGTGAGGGTAAGTTTGGCTGGTCTGACGTTGTGGGAGGTAAACCTCAGGGCTCCAAAGGACAAGGCGGCAGCTAGAGTAGAGGATGTAGAGGAAAATGTGCCGCTTGCATTCGATGAAATGCTCGTCGAATTCTGTGAAGGCTGCGCATTTTTGGCAGGCTGGCGTCTTAATTGAAGGGCATTGGCAAGGGCCTTCTCATGGGTTCGTACAAAACTGGCGAGATTCTATCGAGCCAACATTTGTTAGTTATCAATCACAACAGGAACTGGGCCAGTATAATACTCCAGCACCGGCGTGTCCGGCGCAGACGAACCTTGACGAAGAGCTGTCCATCTTCAGTGTTTAATTTCTCCATTACGGATGATGTTGTCGCCCGACAAGAGAAGGTCGAGTCGGGAGAGCTCTGAAGAGGAACGCTCAGAAATCGCTCGAAGTGATAGAAACGAGAGTCGCCATCTTGCTGGCACCAACGAAGGCAGATCCCAAGCGACGACCTGTAAGAGAGGAGAAAGCAATGAGTCAGTGTTGCTTCTCTGATGTTCCCATAATCCTCCCCTAACGCAGCAGCCAGTGGTAGTCTCAACGACGACCGCTCTGCAGGAGCAACAAAAAAATATATTTCAGGGGAAGGGGGGAATTACCTTCTGAAATACGGGTAGCGGTGTAGTTAGACAGATTCACAAGACCCTATTCCTGGACTCTTGCCTTGTTTGTCTTGCTACCTTTTGTCGCCTGGACAAATCCGAAAGGAGAAGCCTGCTGGGAGCTGTGACCACCCAAATGTGATGGATGGCAGAGTGAGTGACCAGGGAGGGCTGTTTTGGAGCTATGTATGTATGGGGGCACTGGTGGCAGGGGGATAGTGGTCGGTGCACTGAATCAATCAGCTGAGAGTGCCTCGGGGTGCGTAAGCGCAAGATGTTGAGAGATTAAGAGACACAGGATGAGAAATCTCCTGAATTGCTTCTTGGAGAAAAGAGAAAGCAGGGGGAGATTGACTAGTAATAATAGCATTAAGATAGAAAATCAATGGCGCATCTTTTTTATGTATGATCTTTCCATTCGATTAGTTTCGTTATTACTACTAATTACTCTGTACTGGTGCACTGTCGCTCTCTACAGCATCGGCGGGTACGATTGGGCCGCTCCGTGGATATCATTTTGCTGCTGCAGCTGCTAGTGGTGGCAACCTTGGAGGGTCGCTTACAGTAGTAACAACTGAAGGTAAGTTAAATTAGTTTCCTCCCCAGCGACAGATGCGTCAGTGAATATGATACACGACGTACCATGGTAATGGCTATCATTTCATTCCTCGGCCGTCTACAAAAGTGACTGACGTACGAGTCCTATCAATTATTGGTACATGGTGAGGCTTCCCTCCTCTCCGCCTCTTTTGAGGGGGTGCATTATGGGAGTAACAATTTGGGAAAAGGAGCATCAAATATGGAGTGTAGACTTCGCTGGTAGATAGCGATGAGCGTGGGTCTAATCCCGAGACCAATCCCGTCGCGCAAGAGCCACGGTGTTTGATGGTTGGCTCGAGCTGATTGTCATATCAACAGCTTTGACTTTCAATGGTGACTCCTAAACCACGCTTAGACAAGCGTCGGTTCATAACTTCATACCCAGTTACCAACTGGAGCTATTTTCCCGACTTTCGTGAGTGCGCATCCCGATCGCTGATTTTCACCTTCGAGCAGTTTCCGTAACAGCACGATTGGATGATTCCTCCAATGGAGGGATGTTGCGAGACTCCCAACGCTGTAGACTAGTCAAGGAAGTGTTGATCAGCAATGCAACAAGCCACACACACTCTGCGTCAATCTCCGCAGCCCACCGCACAAGAGGGGCAGTCCTCTGAGATTGCCAAGCAATGTGCCAATGTCTGGTTGATACTATTATGATCACTTCTAGTAGTATCCTTAATAATAACATCCCGCTCCTGTTGATGCTACTCTGTGGAACTCCGTACAGACGGGCTGCTCAATGGGCATAGCGGCGCAGGAGATAGCGCGCTGGCAGACACACAGTGGACTCGCGGAGCACGAATCACAAGCGTGTCCTGGGGGTTGCATGCCACTTCCAAAGTAAATCTTGTCATGGATCCCATCTAGTATTCAAAGGAAAGCTGAGTGATGGTGGTCTTTTCAAGTAAAAGTCTACACAAGTCAATGTTTGACATACCGCCCATAGGAATTCTAGGTATTGTACATAGTACTGTATCTTGGTCCCTTAAACAACATCGACAAGATCTCAATATAATAATAATGCTGGAATCAGCTCGCAATGAATTCGACAATTTGACATTCCTCAAGTATCTGTGAGGATTAGCATTAGTAACTGAGATTCTTTAATCCCATTGTTTCAGATGACGATACTTTGATTGTTGTTGTTGTTGTTGTTGTTGTTGTTGTTGTTGTCATTCTTCGTTTTCTTGTTCCTTATCGTCATTAAGTACCAACTACTATCAAGTGACCTTCGTTTCTACTCAGGAATTCTAAATATGCCCTCAGCTACTCTGTATCAGCCACACTGCTCTCTCCAAGTCTCTCGTCACCCCACCACATTCTCACATTCTTTCTGACATCACCCCTCCTGTACCCGAAAAGGAAATATTCGCATCACTCGATCCATGATTCAAGCGCACTCTTTCCGAAATAAGACTTTCTTGCTCCTGTGACCGCCGGGATATATCGGCAACGACAAAAGTGCTGAAGACGGGAGTACAGCTGCCGTTTTCTGGATAAAACGACAACAACTCCAATGATACTCGTCGTTTGTTGCAGCGAACCGTCGAGCGGTCTGCTGCGATCCATGAAAACGGTGCAAGGGATACGTTGTTTCAGGACGAGACTGATTAATGTCTCACGTCCCAACCAAAAAAACCAAAAAAAGAGGTTTCAATTTTATCTTCCCTTTGTTTGTCTCCGCTTACTCTGTGGCTTGCAAACGTGCATTATGCTTGACTGCATCTTGCAGTAGCCATCAAGTGATCTTTCCACGATGTTGCTTTGCCCCTCTATTCCTAGGTATGCTCCAGAGTCCACCATGCAAGCTAACTTTTTGAGAGACTTGCAAGTCGCTTGAACCCTGCTCTCACATATAACTTTTTTCTGTTTCATGCTAGGGACTCTGCGGCTGCCTCAATTTTGATTTCTCTGGTCTGGTTTTCTTGTTAGTGGCTTGCGGAGCTCCCAACTTGCAGACTGATTCCCACCTGGAGACTCAACCTGACTCGTAGGAAGGTTCAGGTTTATGCATGTGGTGATCATAATGGGATGCCTTTCGACGAATCCAACTCACTCACCTGACATCTGATACGGTATGTGGGTGGTGGGCAACTTGATCGCCCCTAGGATCCTCACTGGAGGGGTGGAGCATTCTCAATCGTCTAGCGGGACTCGGAGATCTGAAGAGGTCGTTCTCCACTATGGAATGCCTAATGGACGTATGGCGTACGTGTGCACTTACTACACACAGCCAACCACTTAAAAAGTCTTAACCGATCAACAGATTTGCACAACCTGCAACCCTCACACGAATCAAAAGATACCTGGAAACCTTCTTGCCTCGGTGATCATTGCGCGTGAGAAAGCCTTCGACGCTAACGCCCTGCAATGTATGGTGTACGAATGTACGTAACAGATCTATGCCTGCATATGACAGAATGGGACAGAATTTCGGAGAAGACCGACAATGTTTCCGTGCATAAGATAGAAAGAATACAGTACACACCATTATTTTTAGGAACTTTATGATGTTCCATGGGGCAAGGCAAGTGATGCGCTAAATGTCAAGGGTTCGGAAAGATTGACATGGGCGTAAAAAAAACATGCGGCTATCGCGCGACTGGGGTAATGACTCGATGTTTACCAGGGTACTTCATGAGATTACAATATAAAAATCGGAGTACCGTCTGAAGGCAATCAAGAATACAGTGCATCTGGAGGCTGAATGCAAAGGAATGTTCCAATCTCGTTCTCTCCATTTCCAGCCTCTCGCTATAGACAGCATGGTATATATCGTCATATAGAGGTGTTTCAGACATACGGTGAAGAGACCTCGGGATCCATGGAACGTAAGAGAATCCTTGGTTGACCAAGATCCTTAGCATTAATAATAATAATTTCGGTAGTTTCAAAAGTGCAGCTTTGTCCGGCGGATCTTCGCTCTGTGCAGCAGTGAGTAAACGTTCATCAGAGCTTGAATATAGATGGATTCGAATGATACCCACTGTGCGGAGTACTACTATGTCATTCTTTGCCCAAGTACGTAGTCGCCAAGAATGTGTTCGCAAAAGTCTATCCCTGTTGCACCCAATGCTTTGTGCGAGGCTGATCCTCGTGCGATTTTGAGATCACTCTTCTTACGCGGAACTTCAGGAATCTCTCATCGATGCGAAATTCAGACTGATTTGATCGCGTATAGCGAAATAGTATATCTATTTGTAAGCGGCATCTTGCTGTTTGGTAGAAACCAGAAAGAAATACGTCATCCATGGATATTTAGGAGTTCTATCTTCTTCTCGTATCTCCTGTGCTGTTCACGTTTCGTCTCGGAATAAATTTTGGGAAATATGCTCCCCACGGGGTATGCAACCAAACATTCATCGACGCACATTATCTAACTTCCAGTGTGTCCACATTACTGACACAGTATCGTCAACATTCCAGTGAGCCTCTCCAGACTCACAATCTCCAGGTTTTGTTTACGGTAAATAGTGGCTGATCAGATGCTTGGATTGTCGCAATGGTCAGTCAGGTATTTGGATTGGATGATGTACGAGCCCCTCGCTGCGCAGTATAGATCTGACAAACTCAGCATGGTGGCATGATGTCGATTCATGTTTGTTGATGTTTCAGCAAAAGAATGTGGTCCACGTGCAATTAATGCGAAAATTGAGGAGTAGCTGTAATGTCAGCTTGAAACAGCATCAACCATAGTACATGAGACTGCACGGACTGAGGGATCAAATGTAGCGTACTCTTAACACTACCTAGAGTACATGCAGTATTCCTTGCACTGCGTCTACTGCATACAGTATGAGTTCACGAGTCCATCTCCTGTCACCGACTGGACCCATGGTTCCTGTTGTTTCAAGGCCAGAATTGACCTGTCAATCCTCCCAGCGGGGTCCAAAGGAAACCACAACTTTACTCCAGAGTCAGGGATGCCTGAGGTTCCAATTCGCTGTCGACCACGCTGCTCACCAGCCACACCTTATCCTTATCAGCGATTCGGACCCATCTTTCGGGTGTGGAGAAAGTGGCTTGTCTTTTGTCTCAGCGGGGCCCTGTGGCTTGAATCACACGTGACATTGATGGTCACTGGGCACATGGCCCCAAGTTCCCCAACAAACAGCATTCATTGCATCATCGCATGCCGCAAGAACAATGACACCAATCTCACTCTCCCGCCACGACTCCAAGTCACCCATTATGAATCATCTACGACGATGACCTCAGGAGAGAAGCGTACAGATCGCGACATTTACGACCTACGCATCCTTCCGGACTATGATCGAGAATTCATCCATCCAGACGATCTACGGCAGTTCGAGAAAGCGTTGAACGCACCCGAAGCGTCTCCACTCGTTGCCATCAACGACTGGCGTCCCATCAATCAGCGAGTTCGAAAAGCTCGGGGCCGTCGGAAAACTCCTCGACGAAGCAAAGATGAAACAAGAGAAGGCGTCCTGTATACCGTGCTGAAATGGCCGTTCCTTCTTACGGTTTTCGCTTGGATTGCCGTGCTCAGCTTCGCCTACGTCTTGACTCGCCTGTATATCTTCCTATACGAGCAGTTCGTGACATGGAGAGGCAAGCGGGAGAGACTAAGGCGAGAGCTGGTGTCTACGACAAATTACGCCGACTGGCTGAAAGCCGCTCAAGCCCTCGATACCTATCTAGGCAACGAAAAGTGGAAGAAATGGGATGAATATGCATATTACGACCATTTGACGATCAATAAGGTGGTGGCTCAGTTGAAGAAAGTGAGACGGGAGGCTGAGTCAGAGATACATAATGGACGCTTCAGCTCCAGCGAGGTGTCTGCCGTTGAAGAGCTCCGCTCACTCCTTGAAGCATGTGTCAAGAACAATTTTGCTGGTGTCGAGAATCCTCGGCTCTACAGTGAAACATATTCGGGGACGAAGGATCTCGTACAAGAATTTATCGACGAAGCACACGCCTGCATAAAGTTGCTCTCCGACAGTACGCAGCTCAGCGATGAGGAGAAATATCAGCATTTCAAACACTTGGATACGAACTTTGGTCGCACTGCGCTTTGTTTGTCTGGTGGAGCAACGTTTGCATATTATCACTTTGGGGTCGTCAGGGCATTGCTCGATAACGATGTCCTCCCCGAAATCATTACTGGAACGTCTGGGGGCGCCCTGGTCGCTGCATTGGTTGCGACTAGAACGGACGAGGAGCTAAAGCAGCTGCTTGTTCCTGCATTGGCGCATCGAATCAAAGCCTGTCATGAGGGATTCACAACTTGGATCCGCCGTTGGTGGCGAACCGGTGCTCGATTCGATACAATGGACTGGGCTCGACAGTGCAGCTGGTTCTGCAGAGGTTCGACCACTTTTAGAGAGGCATACGAACGGACAGGTCGCATATTGAATGTCTCTTGCGTGCCTTCGGATCCTCATTCACCGACGATTTTGGCAAACTATTTGACTTCTCCCAACTGCGTCATTTGGAGTGCCGTACTTGCCTCGGCGGCGGTCCCTGGAATCCTGAACCCTGTGGTATTGATGACCAAGAAGCGAGATGGAACTCTAGCTCCGTACTCTTTTGGACATAAATGGAAAGATGGGAGCCTGCGGACAGATATACCTATTAAGGCTCTGAATCTGCACTTCAATGTGAATTTTACGATTGTTTCACAGGTAAGGCGGAGAGCGCTGATCTGCCCTCTTTACAAATGCTTCTCGCTGACGTACCACTTCGACAGGTGAATCCTCACATCAACCTCTTCTTCTTCAGTTCTCGAGGAACCGTAGGTCGACCGGTCACTCATCGCAAAGGAAGAGGATGGCGTGGCGGTTTCCTCGGATCCGCCATCGAACAGTATATAAAGCTCGATCTGAACAAATGGCTCAGAGTTTTACGACACTTGGAGCTACTTCCCCGCCCGATGGGCCAGGATTGGAGTGAGATCTGGCTGCAAAAGTTCAGTGGGACGGTCACGATCTGGCCGAAAACCGTCCCGTCGGACTTCTGGCACATCCTTTCCGATCCAACCCCGGAGCGCTTAGCACGAATGCTCCATTACGGCCAGCAAAGTGCCTTCCCCAAGATCCAGTTCATCAAGAACAGGCTGAAAATCGAAGGTGAGATCATGAAGGGACTTCAACGATTTTCCTCATCAGGCGGCCGAATCAAGTCGCCTCTTTTGTCTCGACGCCTGCGGAGTAAAGAGCAAGAGCCCGCAGATCTTATGGTCGAACGGCTTGATGATAATTTTCCTGAACGGAACCAATCAGATTATAAAGATGAGTCGCGATACGTGGAAGTCTCGGACGCCGACGGGTTATCTTCTAGTTCGTCCCGTCCACATACGCCAGACTCCACCAGACAAGGCAGCTTGTTCGAAGAGATGAGACGACAATCAGCTGTATTTTTCGATGATGCGGATATGTACGCGGATTCGGATGCATTAGCAAATACTTAGAAGGGCCTGTTGTGCGTCCTGATCTGCAAGCATCCTGGCGTTGTCTTTTCTTGTCTGGCTCGTTTTCTGTCATGGATCTGCATTTGCCACTATGTAAATACCAGAGCTTAGCTGAGCGAATTCCGGGAATTGGCAAATCTCCGAGTTATCAATAGATGGTCAGTGGCAACTTTCAAGATGAGTACTCAGAAACGACGATGACGATCCTCCCCCTTCGCCACTCCTTCTCAATTGACGACACGTGTCGACCCTTATCAGTGCACCTTCAGAACTTCCGTCCTTCCGTATTTCGAATATTTCTAACATAAAGAGTGTCCCTGGGGCGCAAATACCGCGAAAAGGCAAATGCATGTAGCATGTCCTTTGGACTCCATAATGACATAGTGGGCTTATGCATCTGTCTCAATATGTACAAGACGAGACCCATCAATTATTATTATATTTGGGAACGAATGGCGTCAGTATTGGTGTGATCACTGTATTTAGCGGATAAAGTCTCCAAAAGAATTACATCTAAGTTAATTACAGGGAATGGGGATTGAATGTTGAATTTGATTGGAAAGAGTACATGTACATCTAGTGAAAATATAGAATATCAGATTGCTAAAAGAACCTGAAGTGACATGAATGATCATTTCATAGGAGGGGCCTATCCATCAAAGCCAGTCAGCAGTGAGTGAAAGAGCAACATTTTGGTGGGTCATTTGGTTTTATTATGAAGTGAAGGACATCGATGTCAGTATTATACATGTTTAATAAATACATTATTTCTTGGAACAGCCGTATAAGCTACCCCTAACGTAATTGGACACCGAGCGAACCAGGACACCGAGCGAACCACCCACCAACGCCAATATTATTA